>QLYP01000363.1:104044-132415 GCA_016647725.1 Nasonia giraulti
TATATATATATATATATATATATATATATATATATATATATATATATGTGTAATCGATTGAATTCACAAACAAGCCATGTAAAAAGGCGAATATATTTGCATAACCGGCTTTTCGTTTGGGACTTTGGTATTCATATTTTGTATCGTAACTAATGATTGCCTTCAGTTTTTCTTTTTTTTTAATATTCCCTAAATTTTGAATATTTACAAATTTTACAAAAGATTGAAAAATATAAAAATATATTTTGAACTATTTTCAACACGTGAATAATCTATTATATAATTTAAATGAATAACGTACGACTATCGTAGAAAATATATTCTACTGCTATATTGTTGTGATCAATATAGCCGTGTCGGCTTATCAACCAAACCGTCGCCGCTGTATTACCCAAAATATGAAAAGAAATCATTTTTTATAAAATTATTATAAACGATTTAAATGATTCCTAATTCATTCGCAAAATAGCCACGTGTAGTGTTTGCGCTCTTTCATCGTCAGCCCCGATCAATGTGAATCCGAACTGAGCTAGATAAAGATAAAAAAATATCCGCTTATCTCCCTCATTAAAACAACGCGAAGTGTTTGCTTTTATCCAAAAAATATCTCGTTACATAATTATATAGCGCAATCCTATAATTCTCCTATTATATATAAAAAGTATATAAAAAGCCCCTACTATTTCTCTCAACTTTTCAATTAATCACTCGCCAGCGCGAAAATCTGGGAGCACAAATCGTACCAATAACTCGCAGATTGCCATATCGAACGTATTTATTCATTCTCGTGATGGTCGACTTATCTTACAATTAGTATTCCATACGCTCGAGCGAGGCGACGTTGATGCGTGCCAGTAGCCAGTAAGCCCGCACTTAAACGAAAACTTTATTTCCCATAGGCGCCGCAGCACCGGCCTACGAATTCATCAAGGTCGAGAAGACCGGCGCGAAAAACAATGTGGCCCTGATCACGCTGAACCGGCCAAAGGCCCTCAACGCCCTGTGCGCCCAGCTGATGAGCGAGATGAGCCTGGCGATAAAGCAACTCGACACCGACGAGTCCGTTGGTGCCGTTGTTATTACCGGCAACGAGCGCGCCTTCGCCGCCGGCGCCGACATCAAGGAGATGAAGGACAATACCTTCTCCCACAACGTAAAGACCAGCTTTCTCGAGCACTGGAACGGCGTCGCCGCCGCCAAGAAGCCGACTATTGCCGCCGTTAATGGATATGCCGTGAGTCGTCGGCGTATTTTTTTTTTTGTAAAGAGATTATCGAGGGAATATTCGACTAATCAAAATGAATGTTTTAGCTGGGCGGTGGTTGCGAGCTCGCTATGATGTGCGACATCATCTACGCGGGCGACAAGGCAAAGTTCGGCCAGCCGGAGATCGCGATCGGCACGATTCCCGGAGCCGGTGGCACCCAGCGCCTGACTCGCGCCGTTGGCAAGAGCAAAGCCATGGAGATCGTTCTCACCGGTCAGCAGATTACCGCCCAGGAGGCCGAGAAAAGCGGACTCGTCAGCAAGGTCGTCCCGGCCGAGCAGCTCGTGTCCGAGGCCGTCAAGCTCGCCGAGAAAATCGCCTCGCACTCGCAGGTCGCCGTTGCTATGGCTAAAGATTCCGTTAACAAGGGTTTGTATTTTTTTTTCTCTAGGCATCGATGAGTACTTATGCGGGGCCTTATTGACATCGTTTTTTTCTGCGCAGCATACGAGACGACCCTCCAGCAAGGCTTGGATTACGAGAAGAGGCTGTTCTGGGCTACCTTCGCTACTGTAAGTTCAATTCGTTTGTTCTGAAACGACGTTGTAGGTGCGAGATATAAAGTTAAATTTCTTTTGTTGACAGGCTGACCAGAAGGAAGGCATGAAGGCTTTCGCCGAGAAGCGCGCGCCTGATTTCAAGAACGAGTAAATGTCTGCTAAATCCGATAATCAGTCGCAGATCTATATACCTCTTCGATGAAGAGACATCACAGAATTTTCGCATTTTTTCGTACATTCTCAGAGTTGGAGAGTATATGCGTATATATATATATAGAGCCGTTGTTAAAGATCTATTTTTTATATATGAGAAGTTTGTATCGTTACTCAATATTGCAACATGTACATATAATGAGACATAAAGAAGCTTTAGTATGAAATTTCAGAGAAACTGTTGTACGTTTACAAACGCACATACCCTCGTACCTGGAAAACGCGGCAAACATTTTCCACTCGGTCGAGCCCTCTCCCTAAAAGTGCGCAGACCGTTATATTATAGGCTTGAAAGCGTTTATTACAGATACCTTCGCACTGCGTCTAGATCTTTTAATCCCCGGCCGCATCCCTTGCAATCCCTTATACGGCTCACCTACAACTGCCCCACCCACTGAGGACAGCGGTAAATTGTAGCCGCATGCCCTGATATGTAAATGCGGGTACACTTTACCGGGGACCGATTTTATATACCCTCCGCCCACGGTCTGGGGAATTACCGAATTCCAGCAATTCGCCTGCGGCGGTCTGCGTTGCAGGTATACGGACTGCACTTGTTTATGATGCTCCGATTGTCTGGGGGACAGTGCGACTGCGACGGATTTGCACCGTCCTCGCAAATACGGTACCGCTGTAGGCGTATATGTAGGGATATATGTGCCGCCGGATAGACCGAAACTGAAAGAGGGGAAACGAGGGTGAAGAGATTATTACACTGGCGGCACTTCGTGTACAGGAGCTGGTCAGTACGAGTCTAAGCGTCGATGCGAAAAGGTGAAATTTTCGAGTAGACGCTTCGTCCGCTTCAGTTTGTCAGAAGAGTTGTGTTCGAGTGCCCGCACGCCGATGTATTTGGACTTTATAATATTTAAATCCGAGATTATAACGGCGTGAATATCAAGCCGCGCGTGTGTTGATGTTTGATTAGCTGTGTGCTGTATTAGTGAGTCGATTTTTAGCTGGTTAAATGGCTAAGGACATGAGTGTCTCGGAGATCGATAAGTTTTTGGAAGGACCATTAGTCACGTGGGTAAGCATCGAAAAAAGTTATACCTCTACTCATACTATTTCCGTTGCGAACTGTTCAAGTGTGAAAATATTTTAATGAAAAAGTGTTGCGTGAAAAATTTGAAATTTTGCATGCGTGCGTACCGCGTAAACTTGGCTTTAAAATCAAGCATAAAGCTTATGTAGTACGTTTGCGAGCCGAGACGAGGACTGACACCGCTAGCCCTTGACGCGTGTTGACTTTTACAACTTATGCAATTTTAAAGTACAGCCGGCAAAAAAGTGTATTTTCAGGCCAAGAAATCGCGTGTGCGACGCGTAAAATTCACTCAATTCAAAATAAATACTATAAAATCACACGTTATTTGTTTACAGCTCATCAATTGCCTGGACCCGTCGCTAACGCCCGAGAAGCTCACCTACGAACAAATAGTCGACGGCGTTTTAATTCACCATGTATTCCTTCAAATGTAAGTATTTCGAAATTATTCACTCTTTGAAAATAATTTTATAGCACAGTGTGGCTAAAATCCGCTGTTAAGTCACGAATAGGCGAGACTCGCGGATTTTAGCAGTCTGTGCTATAACATTTTATGCGATACGTTTGACTTAAGGTGGGGTTCTGGTGAATTTTCTAACTTTTTTATATTCTAGTCTCATTTTCTAAAACTTTGTACTTATATTCGGTACAAAAAAGAGGAAGATTTGTAAATTTTGAGCCATATATATAGTATATTTTTCAAGTTATTGTAAATAAATAGTTTAAAATTAGGCTTACTTGCAAAGGTTTCTTGCGCACTCTTTTTTAACTAGCACTCAAATTCTGAAGGCCAATGTTTGCATTTATTCAAAATTAAAATTTCAGAGACCCGATTTAAAAAAAAGACAATTAATAAAATTTAGTACGTGAAAAATCGGTTATTGGACAAGAAGTTCTACTAATTTTTAATCTAAAAACTATTTTTTGACGTACTAAATTTTATTAATTTGCTTTTTTAAAAATCGGGTCACTATGACATTTTATTCTCGAATAAATGCAAATATTGACCGTAAGAATTTTGGTTCTAGTTGAAAAGGAATGCGCAAGAGACATTTGCAAGTAAGCCCAATTTTGAACTATTTTTTGCAATAATTTGAGTAATATACTATATATATGGCTCAAATTTACAAATCTTTCTCTTTTTTTGTACCGAATATGAGTACAAAATTTAAGAGAATGTCACTGCGATATAAAAAGTTGGAAAATTCACCAGAACCCCTTAAATGGTTCAATTTTACACGGCGCAAGGGCGCTAACTGCGCCGTGTAAAAAAAAAACATTTAAGTCACACGTATCGTAATGTACTATTTACAAAAAAAAACAAAAATCTAACGTTCACGATCGTTTTTACAGGGACCTTTATTGCCAAGCAGGTGAAGTTGTTCCGCCAGCCGGCGACGCGTCTCTTCGCGCCCGCAACCTTAAACGAATCGTTGGCAACATCCGCCAGTTCTACGAAGAAGAACTTAACCACGTCATAATTCGTCTCCCCAGCGTGTCTCGTCTCTCCCGGGAACCTCTCCGCCACATCTCCGATGCCCAGCTTCTGCTGAAACTCCTCCTGGGCTGCGCCGTCATCTGTCCTAGGAACGAGCACTTCGTGGAGAACATAAAAATGTTGGAAGTCAAGACCCAGGAGGCGATCGCCGAGTACATAACGCAGGTGCTCCACGTTCCTGGGATAATGCTCAGTCAGGACATGCTGCAGGCGTCCAACGAAACCAATTGCGTGGCCAAGGTTTTCGAGGTCGTTCGTCAAGTTTGCCGCGCGAAGGACTACTACAAGATGAAGTTGAAAAACATGGCCAGGGCAGGAGTCAGCATGGACGAGAGTAGGTTCGACCACACGATGCAGACGAGTCTGGAGGAGGATGAACTCGAGGCGATGAGCTGCAACGAGGTACAGAATCTCCTCGAGTCGTCGATAACGTCTCACAGAGAAGAATCTCAAACGAAAGACGCCGAGTTGTTGATGGAGACGAGAAGCAAGCTTAGGAGACAGCAAGAAGAGCTCAATCAAAAAATCGACGACTTGTCAGAAGCCCGCTGCGAGATCAAGTCGTACAAGGAGCAGCTTAACAGGATGCGGCTAGAGAACGAACAATTAGGTGGGTGTCCAATGACATTATCAGTTGATATATTTGTTTAACATTTTTATTATGACTGTAACTAATGATGAACGTTTAAAATTTCAGTGTTCGAGGCGAGAAGCGCCAAAAAGTACCGCGACGAACTCGACGCAGCTATTGAAAAAGCCGAGCGCGCCGATCGGTTGGAGCAGGAGATCATCCGGTATAAGGAGAAGCTCGACAAGATGGACTTCTCCGAGGCTCATCTGAAAGAGCTTCGCCAGCAGAACCAACTGCTCAACGAGAACATCCAGAACCTCGACGAGCAGCTCCAAAATTACAAGGCCAAAGCCAATCAAGTTCTCGTACTGCAGCAGCAGATCTTGCAAATGAAGCAGGAGATGGAGGAGCTCAGCGTGGAGAACGCGACCAGTCGCGAGAAAAACCGCGAGCTCATCGAAGAGAACGAACAACTCGAGCAGCTCGTCAGGACCAGAACCAACGAGACCCTGGGCAACGGATTCATCATCGAGTCCGAGGACGCGTCGAACAGCATGAACTACAGTCTGTCCGAGCAGTTGGACACCAGCGCAAAGTGCGAAGCGCTCAAGCTCCAGCTGGAGAACAGACGGTTATCCAGCCTCCTGGACTCCATGAAGGAGAACATCGTCCATGAGGAGTCGAGCCAGCTCGTGAACGCTCACAAACAGAATAAGAAACTGTCGACGATGTACGACAGCATTCACAAGCAGAAGCACGAGCTCGGCAAGAAGCACAAATTGCTTCAGGACGAGTACAACAAGCTGATCAAGGGCGCGCTGATGAGCGAGATCCAGAACAAGAAGAAGGACCTCGAGATCGCGAGGCTGAGAGAGCTGATCAAACAACAGGAAGAGAAAATCCAGATACTCAGCGTGGACATCAGTCTCACCGACTCGCAGAAGGAGCTGAGCATCGCCAAGAACCAGTTAGCCGCTGAGAAGTCAATCCTTATCAAGAGCAAAGAGAAGCTGGCCGGTGACCTGGACCACCTCAAGACTCTCCACGACCAGCTCAACGCGGACTACCAGCAGCTGCTACAAGACAGAATCCAGTTGAGGACTCAGCAGAGGGAGGACAAGCTCACGCTCCGCAAACAGGCCGAGACGATCGAAAAACTCGAGACGAGGATCAAGGCTCTCGAGGACGAGTGCGCCAGCCTCAAGTCCGACGAGATTCTAGTGGAGCACGCCGAGCTCAAAAAAGAATTCGACCGGCTGTTCAAGTCCAACGAGACCCTCCTCGTGGACTACCAACGAGCGAGGAACGAGTTGAACAGCAAGATCTGCCAGGAGCCGGAGCTGCGCGTCAAGAGCCAGAAGATCATCGAGCTGGAGATCGAGCTGGGCAAAATCCAGCACCGAGTCGAAGTGCTCGAGCAGATGAACTTGACCCTGGAGAAGGACAAGTCCTCGCTCATGCAGCAAAACGACCAGCTCCTCAAGCAGAACGACCAGCTGGTCACGAAGGCGTTGGAAAACCTGCGCGAGCATCACAAGGAGGAGCTCAAGAACAACGACCAGGTGAACAACCTCAAGCGCCAGAAGGAGAAGCTCGAGGAGAAGATCATGGATCAATACCGCAGACAAGAGCCAGCGTCCACCAAGAAGAAGTCCAGCAGCAACATCGTCAAGAAAACCTTCGTCAAAGTAACTCGTGCCGGTTCCGAGTTCTTCTTAAACCGGAGTAGACGATCCTTCGCAGAGGAGTCCCGTCTAGCCGACCAGCCTTCCCTCGACTTCAAGTTCACTCGATGCGAAGATTCGAACGATGCCGCGACGAGAAAAGCCAGCCGCCAGTCCACCGTCAGCGCGTACGCTGGCGACTACCCGAGAAATCGGAAGTCCTTAGATTTCCTGGAGAACTTCGAGCCCAACAAATTCAGCTTCGACGAGCCCCCGGTGAACTCGCGCAAGTCCCTTGACTTCGAGCTTCAAGCGCGCTCGCGCAAGTCCCTCGACTTTGCCGAGCTCCGCTCGTTGTGTAATAATGAAAACGCGGAGGATAGAACTCTGCCCGACCCGAGCAACATGGAACACATCATGGCATCCACGATGTACGAAGAAGATGACTTCTCGACCTTTGGAAATAATAAGTCCATTGATCTGTCCTTCGAGAAGGACCAGAATGAAGAGTTGGACGTGTTGGGTGAGAACAACAACGTCGAGATGAAGGAACTCATGACCGCCAAATCTAGACAGTCCATCTGGATGGATCATGGCTGTGCATGAGTCCGCGTGTTGAGTCTGTAAAAAGTATTTTTATACTTGGTTTTAGAAGTATATAAATAATTCGCGAATGCTTTCGAAAAAAGAAAACGATAAATTGTAAATAGTAGATATAATAAGCTAGAATTATAAGTCACCTTAAAGACGCATGTAGTTTCATAAGTTTAGACACAATGTGATGTACAACTGCGCTTACTCCTTAAGGTAGTTCACCGACTGGGTTATTATTATAAAATTCCTTTTTTACAGTGTTATCAAATGTCAAAACCTTCCAATTTATAGTATGAAACATTAGAATGATGATTAAATAAATTGTTTAGAGTATAAAATACTCTCAAAACTTGTAAGAGAGAGGAACACTGCGTACTTATATAGATAAACTGATACCATGGGATGAAAACTTTGAATTGTTGTATATTTTATAAAAAAGCCTAGTTTGCCCTATCTAACTTTTTCTCCATGATTTGTACTGCTATTTTACATCATATTTCATCCGGTGAACTACCTTAATCAAATCCGGTGTACAAAGTCGAGCACAGTATCGACGTATATTAAGCAGATATGAACTGCTAATTTTTTTAGAAATTATTATACATGATTTATTGTAATGTATTGATGAAAGATATATATGCAATGATTAAATAAAATTAATATTATTATTAAAAACATTCCTTTATTTTTATTCTTCTATTTTGCGTGTACAAAAATCAGTCTAATTATAAGTAGCCTCAAATGGCTAAGTTTGATAAATGTAAATAGATATTTACATTTCCATATGCTTGTCGGATAATTGTTTGTAAAAAGCAAGTGCCTTTTCTATCGATGCACACAAACTTTGGTCAGTAGCAATTTGTTTGGTATTATCTTTCTCATCGGGAAGTTTTCTGGACTTGGCCTTTGATAAATTAAACAAACTTGTATTGTCTAAATGTTGGAAAATTTTTCTTGAACAATAGTCTGGAAGTCCAATACCTGTCATAAATTCTAGTGCATCTTTTGCATCCTTTACAAGTGCTTTTCTTGCTAAACCCTTTCTGTACTGTGACTTCAATAGATTACCATAGATATTGAAAGTTTTCAGAAAATCTCCATATCCAACAAATCTTTCAAAAAGTTCATTACCTGCATGAACTTCCATTTCATGAGAGCTTTTGTGAAGCATATCGTATACCGTAGAAGATGCATTAAGCTTGATACTTCTCATTATCTCTAGTTCTTCTCTACACTGAGCCAAAAAGTCATCCTTCGGATCAGGTGGATCTGGTCCAAATAATTTGATATAACAAGTATTAGTTTTTTCACTGACGTACAATTTAGTCAGTCTCAACATGTTGATGTAATCTTTAAACATGTAATAGATGTTAACACATCGTTCAGTATTGTGTATAGGAAATGATAGAGGAGTTTCTCCACCATTGTCTTCAACATTAATGTCAGCAAAGTGTTGCAAAAAAGCCCAAGTGGCTGCATTATTATGTTCCCAAGAAGCCAAATGTAAAGGTGTTCTACCATTTATGTCCTGAGCATTTTGGTTGCACCCAAGTTCAATAAACCTTGCAATGATTTTGTCATAAGATTCTATAAATTCAGCTTCCTCAGAGCCTTCTGGATTGATCAAAGCCATTAGATGCAGTAAATTCATTCCATTATGTTTTGTCATAGTCACGTCAGCATTATTTTGTAGTAGAACATTTATAGCCTTGATCTGCTGGTGCGAAGTTGCTAGATGTAAAGGTGTTGCTTGAGTTAAATCTTCCGTGCAATTCACATCCATCTTATATTTTAAAAATAGTTCGATGAGTTTCCAATGTCCATGTTTAGCAGCTGTATGCAGGACAGTTGGGTCATGTACAGCATCAGGATCAACTTCAGCTTTTTTGCTTAAAATTAACTGAGCTGTCTCTTCTTTTAAATCATCATCATATTCTTTATTAGTACTAGCAATTAAATGCAGTATTGTTTGACCTCTGTCATTGCGAACATTTATATCCGCATAATTATTGAGGAGAATCTGTAAAATCTCTTTGCGTTTCTTATTCAATTCTTTGATAACTTCTTTTAGTACATTAATGTCACACTTTCCCTTAGCTGCAATCTTTGAACGGTCATGTTTGTAAAGGTAAAATATTGGAGTCTCCTGAGACTCATTTTTCACATTGACATCACTTTTATACTTTAAAAGCAGTTCAATGACTTTAGTTTGTTCATCTAGACCTAATGCCAGAGATGATTTTTCACAATGATTCAATTGATTTCTTTCATTATCTGTCTCCATAGCACTGCAAATATCTTTGAGTAATTTTCCTACTCTTTTGTCATTTTGTAAACAAGCTAAATGTAAAGGTGTTTGACCTTGCACATCTTTTGAATTCACATCAGCTTTAGAACGCAGTAGTAATTCTACCAATGATGACTGGTTGGCACAGCCTACTGATAAAGCTGAAAATAAAATAAGTAAAAATAAGTATAAGCAAACAAATTAATTGATGTATATGTACATTTAATGTTCAAGTAATATTTTACCTTTAGCAGCAAAATGCAATGGACTATATCCTGGTCCATTAGATTGATTTGAACTAACAACATGATTAACATTTACACCAGCTTGTAAAAACTTTTTCACCGCACTTAAATGATTTTTCATACAAGCAATGTGAAAATGTGAAAATCCACTGTCATCCATTGGATTGAAGGCTGCAATGTTTCCGGAGGACAAAAGCAAGTTAATGATCGCATTATTTCGCTTCTGTACAGCAAGGTGAAGAGGAGTCATATTTTCTGCATTTTTAACACCTATATTAGCCCCACATTTTAAAAGCAATTCAGCCACACTTAGGCTATCATTGTCAACTGCAAAATGTAGAGGTGTATAACCTGCCCACTCTTTTGAAGTAAAACTTACAGGATCGTTAATATTAACACCAAAATTGATAAATTTTTCAACAATGTTTGCATTATTTCTAATGCAGGCAATGTGAAAGTGTGAAAATTTATCATTGTTGACTGTATTGTCACACTCAGCACCGTTTGCTGAAAATAACAAGTCAACAATTCCATCATACCTTTTTTTCATGGCAAAACAAAGAGGCGTCTCTCCATTCTCACCCACATGGCTGATAGATGCCCCTTTGCTCAACAGCATCCTAATGATTTCAAAATCATTCATCTTAACAGCATAATGCAGAGGTGTGTCGGAATTACCGGTCTTCGGTACCTTTTTAGTTCTGCAGCCCTTGTTCAAAAGAATTTTCGTGATTTCTTTACGTTTTCTTCGAAGTGCCGTGAGCAAAAGCGCGTAGTCCGTCCAGTTGTCGTCGATGGGTAAATTTCGTATTTCCAATAAATCCTGTACTTGCTTTGAGGTCCCCCACATTACAGCTTCAACAAGTGTCATTGCTCTCGGATTTTTCGAAGCCATTCTCGGTTATTAATAATTAATAACTATACTAATTCTCTAATTAACCAAATTCTTCGCTGATGCGCACGGATGACAGCTCGTCGGATCTCACATCTGTAAACGTACGGAGGTTATGTTTTCACAAACACACGAGTCGTCTGTTATATATTTATTTATTTATATATCCCTTATATAAAAATCCTATTCGAGATTCTCGAACTTGATCTCGAACTCGATCTCGAACTCGAAACAAGTGAGTAGAGTGAGTCGCGCCGAGCAAACATCGCGAATGTAAATAAACAAACGGATGGCTGAATTCAAATGCGGTTATGAGCTTAGAATCGCGAATGTAAATAAACAAACTGATGGCTGAATAGGGAACAGACATGGTTCTGCTATATCTATAAATACTTATGTACAGTAGAAAATAGCATAAGAATACGTTATGCATCAATTTTTTGCTGATTTAATACCTCTAGGCCCTAATATGATTAATTAAAAATTCTTATGTTTGAGTAATTTTTAAAACGGTAGCTCTCCAATATGGCGGCTCAAAGGATAAAGACCTAACCTAACTTACGGGCATTTTTTGAGTACATAAATTCAGTCATCATGAATCTATTTTGATTTTGAAGCATTATCTCTCATCTCTATTATGATTTTGGAGAAAACAATAAGGTTTTTTTATGTATTAAAATTTACATGCGTTTATACATATATATATATATATATATATATATATATTTATTTATTTATTTATTTATTTTTTTTTTTTTCATCCTCCGCGCCGCCATATTGATCACGTGAGCTGTCGATCATTTAAACGTATCATTAGGAAACCGAATTTTCAAAACAATATTACTTAATAAATATTGCAGTCAAAATCGTGACTCTCATACTTTTGTGTAAAATTTATCATTAACTTTATTTTAAAAAAGGTTTTAAAAATCATGTCTGTTCCCTATTCAAATGCGGTTATGGGGTTAGAATGAGCGCGTGCGCTCATTTTAATACAGATTGTGTTCTTTGATGTTATAAGGTATATGTATTTACATATATATCTACGCACATTAAGATAAGATCAGGCGCAAAATCGTGCCAATGTTTTAGATTTTAATTATTATTTTTGTCTGCAGCTTCTGAAAATAATCAAGTGGCGCGGTAGCGCCATAAAGGCGATTTTGAGAAGCAGACGAAGCCGCGGCGCCCGTGACACTATTTTATTACTTCTATCAAGTGGCGCGGTAGCGCCACAAAGGCGAGTTTGAGAAGCAGACGAAGCCGCGGCGCCCGTGCAGTGCTAGGGTCACGATTATTCAGAGGGTCGCTCAAATGCCAACTTCAGGGGGCAACGCGGTAAAAGCGATCTGCTTTATTCCCTGAAGTCAGCCATCGGGCGACCCTGCATCAATTCGAAAATGTTCGAATTACCGGTGGCTGCACCGATAAATAAGAAAATGTAAAACTAAAACTAAAAGACAGTGATGCCAAAAGTGGCAGAACAGAAAACGGTAAATTTAAATAGTTTTAAAATCGAAAAAAAATGTTCTGTATTTAAATTTTGAATATCCGGCAATTAATTAGGTACTCAACTAAACTCAATAAAATATTTAAACTACACCTCGGAACATCAGACGAAGGCGAGCGAAGCGAGGATAAAATCTAAAACCAAAGCGCTTAAACCCAGCTACCCCACGCACGACAAGTTCAGATAAAAAACATAAAATCTTAAACCCACCTACCCCTCGCATTGTCAGTTTCCGTACTTGGCACAGCGGAGGCAGGCGAGCAATTTCTAGAATTTTATCAAAAACATAAACTCTCAAACCCACCTACCCCATGCACTACGTGTTTCCGTACTCGGCACAACGGAGGAAAGCGAGCAATTGCGAGAATCATTGTATACAAACATGTATACAATATGTTGTAGTTGTCCAATAATTTGTACATGTACAAGCTATTGTAATCGACATAAGCCGCGCATTTCATATAAAATTCTCTTGGCGCGTGGATTGAAAATGAATGGATGCTTCAAATGAGTACTCTCAAATCATAGAATTTTGAAGAGTATGTGTACGTAACTTGTACATAATTTGTTTTTCTAGAATAAAAAATGCGAGAGTAAAATGACTGCGAAGCTGTAGTATTGCTGTAAACCTCGCTCGCCTTCCTCCGCTATGTCGAGTTCTGAAACTCGCAGTGCGAGGAGTAGGTAGATTTTTGATTTACATGTTATCATCCCTCACGCCCGCCTTTCTCCGCTATGCCGAGTACTGAAACTCGCCGTAAGAGAGGTACGGGGATTTTAATTTAAAATTAAATCATCCCTGTCGCCCGCCTTACTCCGTTGTGTCGAGTACGCAAACTCGCAGTGCATGCGATAGATGGGTTTGAGAGTTTATGTTTTGTATATAATTCTCGCAATTGCTTGCCTTCCTCCGATGTGTCGAGGCGTTTTTTTAAATAAATTATTAAGCTCGGGGGGCGTGGTATAGTTGGGTTTAAGCGCTTTGGTTTTTGATTTATACTCGCTTCGCTCTCCTTTCTCCGATGTGCCAAGAAGATTTTTAAATAAATTATTCAGCTCGGGGAGCGTGGTGTAGTTGGGTTTAAGCGCTTTGATTTTATACTTGCTTCGCTCGCCTTTCTTTGATAAGTCAAGATGTAGTTTAAAAAATTTATTGAGTTTGGAGAGCGTAGGTTAAATGGGTTTATTCATTTTGGTTTTAGATTTATTTTTTGCTTCCTTCCGCTTGCCTCACCTTCCTTCGTTGTTTCGATGCATTGAAATTTACGGTGCGTAGAGTAAATGGCTTATCAGAGCATATGAAGATGAGTCTAAAGCTTGCTGCATTTTGTTGCAAAATTGATAGAAGATTCATCATCGGTTACTCCGAAATCCTTGTTAGTACGCAAGATTTTGGTTCAACAAAAATAAAGGACTGAATTTTGCAATGTATTCCGTATGAAGTTGTTATATGTATTATTTTACAAATCCGATAACAGATTTGTAATCAGAGACCCGAAAATCCCCGGGTAGTATATAGCTTTTTCACAATACTCTAGTTATGCAGTAATTCGTATCAACATAGTTGTTTAAACAAATTATTTTGTAAATCCGATATCATATTTGTAATCAGCGACCCCAAACACCTCTTATAGTATATAGGTTGAAGCGTAATTTAAATATTTTACAATTCCAGAATATATTGTAAAAGGGGCTTTATCATTTTATTGCATTTATATTGTTGTTTAAACGTTTTGATTATTCTAATAATGTCTTAATAATTCATACTTTTCATATAGTTTATTTATTCAACCGTTTTCAACTGCCTGTAATGCCAAAATTAAAATTTTCTACGATTTCAATAATGCGATTTGGGTAAAAGTACGTAAAAAGTTCAATGAATGTTTATAACTGTTATTAATGTTAAAAAATTATTTTTTTACAGTGACTTTTATTCTTTTAGTACCTAATTAATTGCCGGATATTCAAAATTTAACTTAGGATTTAATATTTTCGTTTTATGTTAGCAACTTGCTGTGCCTGGTGTGGATGGTTTTAGAAGATTTTAGTTTAGTATTATTTTTTCATTTGCATTTCGCTGTCCATGGGGTAGGTAGATATAAGTTTATGGGATATATTAATATTTACGTATGATCGTCAAATCTTGGGTAACTAGATTTGGTGCTTAAGGTTCTTGTTTTTTAGATTTAGTTTGACATTTTCTTATTTATCGGTGCAGCCACCGGAAATTCGAACATTTCCGAATTGATGCAGGGTCGCCCGATGGCTGACTTCAGGGGACAAAGCAGATCGCTTTTACCGCGTTGCCCCCTGAAGTTGGCATTTGAGCGACCCTCCGAATAATCGTGACCCCAGCACTGCGCCCGTGACACTATTTATCAAGTGGTGCGGTAGCGCCACAAAGGCGAGTTTGAGAAGCAGACGAAGCCGCGGCGCCCGTGACACTATTTACTTCTATATTGGTGTTAGGATTTTTCATTATACAAAAAAAATACTTATCATTACTGTTGGTAAGATTTTTTGGCTCATTAGAATGTTTTCTGAGCTAAACTATGATTTCCAACAAAAATATTAGTGAAAAGGCTGCTTATTTTTATAATATGTGAGTGTATAATCAAAAAATTCTAAAATCATGTTTTTCTTCTTCAGCTCGAAATGTGAAAGGACTGTTAAGTTAGCCGCAAGAAGTGTTAGGACCGTGAAGTTGGCCGCAAAGCTATATACACATGGGGATTGCTTTCTCATATAAAATATTATATTACGATATTTAGAACTAAGAGGTTGCCAGTGCATGTTCTGCGTTCCGGAGCAGTAACAGTAACTAGCTTGCTAGGGTAGCCGATGACAAGGCTTAGGTTGTTTTCGGTGCCTTGGTGTAAAAATTATTCAAGGGCGGTGTCTAGGTGTACAGGGTTGTCGATGACGAGGTCTAGGTGGTGCGCTCCGTGGTTTTTAGTGTCTAGGTGTAGAAATAATTCGAGGGTGGTGTATATCAGAACAATCAGTGATTACATGTTAGTGATAAAAATGTTACCAAAAAGCTGTGGTCGAAAGGTGCTAAAAATGCTTATACTTTATTTTTACTACGTTGAATATGAAATACTCAAAAAATTTACTAAAAAGGATTGAAATCTCTAAAAAAATTAACTTTTAAAAAAGTTAAAAAAGTTAATTTTTTTTAGTTTTATCTTCCTTAAATTATGAACTAGCTGTTACAAAATGTATTTTTTTTTATAAGAATCGAATCAAATATGGTTAGAACATGAAAGCTTAGAAGGGACAAGCGCTATGAAAGCTTATTTAAATACTGAGGTTCTGCTGGTTTGCGTAATCAGGCTGTATGAACTCCTTCGTGCGTGTTCCTGGAGACCCGTCGTGCCTAAGAAGTTTTATTTTTTCGCAACGATTCGAATAGAGTGGTTAGAGTACGGAGAGTTTCAATTTTGCAGATTTGCTTAATTGTGAGTGGTTAGAACACAGAGCTTAGATCGGGACGAGAAAAGTTCTGAAGGATTTTCCAAACGTCAAAATTTCTGAGTAAGTGATCGGCCTGGATGGACCTTTTTATTATACCCTATCCATGAGATCCATCGGGTCTAGAACGTTATGTTTTTTGTAAGGAATCTAATGTGATTGATTAGAACAAGAAGGGACGATCGGGCCATCCACAGTTGAGGAAATTCTTCATAGCGACCGCCCTGATTGAGGCTACCTATTCTAACTACTCTCAATCGAATCCTTGAGAAAAAAATAAAACTTTTTAGGCCCGGCGGGAGTCCCGGAACATGCACAAAGGGTATAATAAAGAGGTCCATCCATTTCGATTACGCCAGCGCCTCATGGTACAGTTTCCAATCGAGGCTGTTCTAAACATATTGCACTCGATTCATTAAGAAAAATACATCTGTTAATACTTCTTATAAATAAAAAGCCATATGATAATTTACAAAAACCATACAGAAGAAAGAAAACAATAATTCAAATTCGAGACATAGGCGCGCTTGCGCGCCTGATCAAACCCTATAGTGACCTGAAAAATGCGAATTGGACAAAATAAATCGATAAACATGATTTGTCAATACTTAGGTACTTATGCTAATAACTATAAAGACTCAACGCGATTGGTTGAATCAGTGCCAAAATTTAAAACTGTTCAATAAGAGGTAAAATGTATATAGTAAACCAATAAAAATGAATTATATGCATGATTATTAATTTGAATAACTATTAAAAAAGATAAAATGAAATAATATAATACGATGTTAGAAAATATTAAAATTATGTATGTACTTTTGAATTTATAATCTGCAAATCATTATTTATGCACAAATACAAAATATCATGAGTACTATTACTAATATATTGAAAATTTACATACCGAATATAAACAATATTTGCTTCTATTTTGGTTTCATTCATTTCTAATCTGCTGCTTTCAGCACTGGTATAGGATGAAATTTACAGTCACTGTGACAGTAATCTGATTTGAAATTTAATGTGTTAAGTATACATATTTGTAACTGAAAAATCGTTGCCCGCAATATAAGCGGTACATATATAAGCGCTAATATTACTATATATAGATTTTCGAGTATACTCGCGGATTTTGGGATTTTGATTTTTGGCACTCTAAGCGAATATACGTATATCATATAATTAGCGACTGATATGGCAGATTTTTTTTTTTCATATATTATCGTTTGGAATAAAAACATACACTGAGAGAAAAATCATACCACCCCTACCCCAGCCTATAAAAGTATATTTTTTGTAATAATAAAAATACTGACCGATGTATTTTAATTAGCTCTATCCAAAAATATCGCCAGATTAAACTGCTCCACCTTATATTTCTAATGAAAAATCAATAAAGATTTGGGAAAAAAAATAAATTATCTTAATTTTGATACAGCCATATCTTTTTAAATAAACAATATTTCAAACTGCTCCAAACTGCCCCAAACTGCTCTACATCCATATAATACTACTCCATAATAATTTTTATCGGCTCCGCTATAGTTAACTGCAAAATAAGTAAAATTCATTTTGTCAGAAATGAGCTGACTGAAGCTCGTAGCGCGCAGGCGCGAATATCATTCATTGTCGTATTGCCGGGATAAAGTTTAAATTAAGGTAAGGAATTCATGTGTTACAAACTAAGTTTCTAACGAAATAAATTTTTTTATTAGTATTTATTGCCAATGGTGTTTAATGAAAACGTATTTTATTTTAGATTCTGCCTTAGGTGCCAATGTATTAACTATAGGAAGGAGATTTTTAGTCAAATAATCTGTGATAATCTAAGAAATAGCGATGGTAGTTTTAAAATACTAATAGGTAGTGAGAAAGAGTTGATTCTTGTGAGGTTGCCAGTCAAACGAGTGGGTGAGTTATCTTTCGCACGTGCATCAAATATTGTTTTTCAATTCAGGGTGTGTAAACTGCGACTAAAAATTCGTATGACGCGTAAAGCGGCACTTGACACACACTGCATCGAAAAGTATATATTTTCAAGTTTACTAATATCAATACAGTAAAATAAATTTATTCAACTTCCAATTTCCATAACTTAGAGAAGATCCTGATCTAATTATCCGCGCGAATCACTGTTCCAAAAATAAATTTATATTATGTGATATATTGATTATTTATATTATGTGATTAATAAACAAATAAGTATTGTGCTCCGAAACGGTACATGCTCCAAGCTCCGAAAGAAATATGTTTATAGGTTATAAGTACTTAGCTTGTGTATTAAGATTGTGGGTTAGCGTCAGTATACCTATATAGATGGCCCTGGGGGTCACAAATACTCGAAAAAAAGGAAAAATGTGTTCGAGTACTTATGAAACGTAAGAATATTTTTACAAAATCAACAACAATAAAATCATTAAGTACTTGAATTAAGTTACTTGGTTTATTTATTTTCCATCTCAGTTACCTACACTATTTTCTAAACTGTTTAATCTTGTCATATAAATTAATTGTTCACCTTGAAATTAATTCAAACTTTATCCCGACAATGCGGCAATGAATGAGATCCGCGCCTGCGCGCTACGCGCTTCAGTCAGCTCATTTCTGACAAAATGAATTTTACTTATTTTGCAGTTAACTATAGCGGAGCCGATAAAAATTACTATGGAGCAGTATTATATGGATGTAGAGCAGTTTGGAGCAGTTTGAAATATTGTTTATTTAAAAAGATATCGCTGTATCAAAATTAAGATAATTTATTTTTTTTCCAAATCTTTATTGATTTTTCATTAGAAATATAAGGTGGAGCAGTTTAATCTGGCGATATTTTTGGATAGAGCTAATTAAAATACATTGGTCAGTATTTTTATTATTACAAAAAATATACTTTTATAGGCTGGGGTAGGGGGGTAAAAATCATGGACTCGTTGCTGCGGTGAGTCCCCTGTGACGTAGGTATAAGCCGCAATCACGTGATCACGTGATTGAATATAAGCGTATAATTCAAATTCTTATTAATAAAATCGAGTATATTTTTTGTACATTTTATAAAATCATTTAGAGAAAGTACAATAGTATATTATGACACTGTTGTGGGAGATGTTTTTCTACCTTGCTCCCACAACAGTCTCATACGATATTTTATAGCACGACAACCTCAACATCGACAATAAAGTTGGCATTTTGAGGTTAGCGTGCTATAAAAGCTTTTCTGTATTCTTGGTCACTCAACCGTTAGGAAAATAGAACATAAATTTTAGAAGTAGTGGAAAGAAAGATGCCATAATTGTGCGAGTATCGGCTCTCTGTTTTTATGATTCATAAAAGCGCGGAGTCGCTCTATGATTATAGTCAAAACTACATCCCTTCATTCAAGGTCACGCCCTCAACGCCAGCAGCAGAGGTCTTTATCAGCTTAGCTTATTAGAGTCAGATAATTAGTAGATTCTTGTATTTAGGTTCTTTGAGACAATATACATCCTTGAAACTGGTTTAACTACAAACACTGCTCTAGTTTATTCATTACCTTCAAACCATTTCGCGATTGTAGAGAGTATTTCAATGCTCGTTCGAATGACCCGGGGTTAATATATTTTGTGCTCCTAAAGACATCGCCTAGGGTTTTGCGCGACGTCACACACCCCATGGTAGTATATTTAAGGTGCGGAAAAGAAACCATTTCGAGGGCGCCACACGCCACAGAATAAGCTCCATGGCGGACTCACCAGAAACGAGTCCATGATTTTTCTCTCATTTGCACACAAACCGTCTATAAGTATAACCGAACATAACCGACAAAATAATCTGTTTATCTCTACTAGCACAGTGTATAGTAGCACATTCTTGTATAGCAAGCAACAGTGATAAAATGGGTTGTGCATACAACAACAAAAGTAAACATAGAAGTTTTTGTTATTGCACGTAAATTAACGTAAATTAATCAGTTTTCTTTGATCCATAATCAAAGTAGCATTATATCTCAAAGAATTTTACTGTCATCAATGGCTTTTTTCTTCAATGATCATATTCACACTAAGTCTTTCACTCCAAGGGAGCATCAAGTCGAGCTTCTTTACTCTGCAAAAGAGAAAAATATTATAATATGCCTTGGAAAAATCACAGAGCAAACTTTCATTGTTACAAAAGTAATTCAAGAACTTGCTATAAACAATAGAAGAACGTTATCTCATGATGGAAAGAGAACGATTTATTTGTTAGAAAATGAGGAGGCATGCACTGAAAAAGCTAATCATATCAAGCAGCTTACTGACTTGAAGGTTTTGAAGTGCAATGATGTTAAAGATTTTGATTCTAAAGAATTTTCTTCAAATACTCAAGTCCTTATTCTAACAGTCGACATGTGCAGTAAGCTGCTACTGGCCAATAAGATAAATCCAAATCAAATAAATTTGCTTATAATTGACAAGTGTCACAATTTAGTCACCAATTGTAAACTTAGTAAAATTTTAAATATTTTTAGAAACTGTGATAGTACAACGAAAATCATTGGTTTTGCTGTGCCACTCTACAGTTTGACAAAAGAACCTGGGGCTCTGAGCTATGAAATAGAAAGAATTGAATCTTTGCTTCAATGTCAAATTGAAACTGCTAGTGATTTATTGTCCATTCTAAGGTACAGTCCAAAGCCAAAGGAATACTTGTTAGCTTATAAAATTGAAGATAAGAAGGTTGTAGAAAAAGATATAACAGATTTTACATCTTTTACGCTGAATTTTTTATCTGATCATCGTTATGATCCAACAGAGATTTATAGTGAAGAGTTTTTAGAAGATATTAAGAAAATTCCAAATCCTGTTCATAAACCTTGTCAAATGATTGAAGAGTTTTTGCGCATTCTCAACACACTTGGCCTCTGGGCTGCAGATAAAGCAGCCCTAGTGTTGTTAATGTTGATAGAAAAACTTAAAATCAAAACTCCATATGAACGGCACTATCTCTTATTCAGTGTAGTAGCCACCCTTTTTTTGAAGATACGAGCATACTGTGATGATATATTTAGCGGTTTAACTGAGGCTGAGAAAATTCTCAAGTTTTCTACTCCAAAAATTCATAGATTGATAGAAGTCCTCAAAACTTTTTCTCCTCCACCTAAAGAGGAAACTGTTACTGCCAATAATCATGTAGAAAAAAATGATTCTGCAAATACTAAAGATCAGAATCATGACAAGTCAGTAAAAAATCTTCACAAAAAAACGGATGGAGGCTTCAAAAAGTTCAGACCATTCCGCCATTCACGTGGCTTGACTGATCCAGATTTGCTGTGCGGTGTTATATTTGTAGATGATGCTGTGACTGCAAAGGTTTTATTCTATCTATTGAATGAAATGAGCAAGTGTGAAGAGAGTTTACATTTTTTGTCTCCACTTTTTACCAGTGAAAAATCAAACGATGAACTCTTCTGTGGCAGAGACTTAGAATTAGAGTACAGAAAACAAGAGGAAGTGCTAAAGAAATTTCGAATTCATGAATGCAACTTATTGATCTCAACAGCTATCTTGGAGGAAGGAATCGACATTCCAAAATGTAATTTTGTGATGAGATTTGAATTTCCCAAGAATTACCAATCATATGTGCAATGCAAAAGCAGAGCAAGAGCCACAGATGCCTTGCATGTTCTGTTGGTACCTGAAATCGAGTCTGAAGTGTATATCCAACGCTTGGCTCATTACCACTATATAGAAAAAATTTTATTATCAAAATGTACAAGTAAAGAAGCCGATGAGTGCGAGGAAACAGAAGCAGATGCTTATGATTCACTTTTGCCAGAGTATAAACCTCTTGATGAGGAAGATGCTCCAAAAGTCACTCTAAACTCAGCCATATCTTTAGTGAATAGGTATTTATTTTGTTACAATTTAACATGTTTCATTTAATATTATACAATAATTTGATGTTGTCATCAACAATTTTTTTTTCAGGTACTGTGCAAAACTACCTAGTGATACTTTTACCAAACTAACTCCTGAATGGAAGATAAATGATATCACAGTAGAAAACAAGCAGATGTACATTTGCTCCTTGCGTCTACCAATCAACTCTCCTTTGAAGTACTCTATATCATCTTACCCAATGCCAAATAAAGCTTTGGCAAAGAGAATGGCAGCTTTACAGTTGTGTGTCTGTCTGCACAAGGAAAATGAGATAGACGACTATCTCCTACCCGTAGGCAAAGAAAACTTCAAGGCTCATCCAGAGGACAGCGAGGTTCCAGCTCTGCCTGATGACGAGAATATGAACCTAACCGAGGCCCGTCCAGGCACAACCAAACGTAGACAGTATTACTATAAGAAAATAGCCGATGCTCTGATAGACTGCAAGCCAGAGCTTGAGAAGCCCTGTTATCTTTATCACATAAACATGGTACTCAGCTGTCCATTGCCAGAGGAACAAAATACGAGGGGAAGAAAGATTTATCCTCCAGAAGAGTCTGATATTGGTTTCGGTATACTAACGCGTAAAAAGATTCCGAAGGTTTGCCCTTTTCCAATTTACACGAGGTCCGGCGAGGTACGTGTGGATCTCAAACTTAGCAAAGAGACCGTCGTTTTGGACGAATCTAAGATAGACAAGGTCGTGTCTTTTCTTAATTACACGTTTACGAACGTCTTAAGGTAAGACTATATTTTGCAATCATACGTTCTTAATTTTTTTAAAATATCGTCAAAAAAAAACGTTGACTTACAGACTCCAAAAGTACCTGATGTTGTTCGATCCGAACGTCTCAGAGAACTCGTACATAATCGTTCCGGTGAAGAAGCAACCGAACGCTTCAGACATTTGCGTGGACTGGGACTTTGTCGAGTGTATCTACGCAAACCGCGACAGCATGCCGAACCGCATATCTGAGGAAAATCGGCAGAACTTCGTTTTTGAGGCGAGCAAGTATCACGACGCTGTGATAATGCCGTGGTATCGCAACCAGGACCAACCGCAGTATTTTTACGTTGCCGAGATCTGCAATCATTTGAACCCAAAGTCCAGCTTTCCCGGAGCAGATTACAGCACCTTTGAGGAGTACTATTCCAAAAAGTACGGCATTCAGATACAGAATCTGGAGCAGCCGCTTCTTGATGTTGATCACACCTCTGCTAGACTGAATTTTCTTACACCGAGGTATATTTTTTTAGACATGCTATATAATCACGATGAACGTGATTAATATTTTAATCGTATTCGTTTTTATTAGGTATGTGAATCGTAAAGGAGTGGCGCTGCCTACGAGCAGCGAAGAGACAAAGCGAGCCAAGCGCGAAAACCTCGAACAAAAGCAGATTTTGATAGCAGAACTATGCGCCATCCACCCTTTCCCAGCCTCGCTCTGGAGACAAGCTGTTTGTTTGCCTTGTATATTATATAGAATAAATGCACTTCTATTGGCTGATCAGATCCGCCGACACGTGGCCCAGTCTATTAGCCTGGGCCAGGAGACGCTCGACGAGGATTTCGACTGGCCGCCGCTCGACTTTGGTTGGAGTCTCGCTGATGTGCTGAAAAAATCCAAAGAGAACGAGAAAACTAATGTAGGTTTAGCTAAATTGTTGTACATTTTCATATTTTGTTCAGTAACTGACTATTATTATGGTTTGGCTGTAGTCCAATAAATCAGAGAAAGAAAAATCCGATAAGATCAAGGAAGAAGCGCCAGTTGTAAAGGAAAAACCAGAGAATATAAAAGCGGAGCCTTTGGATGACTCGGGCAACGACGAGATGGAGATCGGTACCTGGTCAAACGAAATGGTAAATATGGCTCCTGTGGTTGTAGCCGACGCCGGTTTAGCCGTGCAATCTAACTACGAGTGGGGAAATATAAGGTATGGCTCTCCGACTTATGACTCCGAATTCGATGACGCCTCGGTAAATAGCAGCGACGACGATTTTGGCGATGACAGTGATAGCGATAGTCAATACGATAAAGAAGAGGGTCTCACGATTGCTTACACCGGGGACAATGTGGCTGAGGCTTTCGACAAAAAGGGCAAAGCTTTTGAAGCTGAGAAAGAAAAACAGAACTGTGTCGAGCTCCAGGAAAAGTCAGAGCTGATGCACTGGAACTTTGAGGGCGACTTGAGCGATGAGTTCTATCAGCTGCACAGACTTGCTCATATAGATAAGGCCAAAATGAACGTGGAAATAATACTGAGTCAGGATATGTTTATACCCTGCGATAAACCTGTTGGCTTTAAAAGAAAGACTTCGAAAGTTCTGAACAATAGTTACGTCGAAAGAAAACACGAGGAATATGTAAGCGTAGTGTCAAATTATTTCAAGCATGAGCTTATCGAGTCTGGAAAGAAAAGGCGCAACAAACAAGGCCCCGCGGAGCTGGCCAAGCTAGTGCCGAAATATAATAAAGGTTCTTTCAGCTTTGACTATCAACCGGAGCTTGAGGGACATTCTGGTCCTAGCCCTAGTCTTATTCTTCAAGCGTTAACGATGTCGAACGCCAATGACGGTATCAACCTTGAAAGACTTGAGACAATAGGCGACTCTTTTCTAAAATACGCCATCACGACCTATTTATTCTGCACCTACAACAATATCCACGAGGGCAAGCTAAGCCACTTACGTTCTAAGCAAGTTAGCAATTTAAATCTCTATCGGTTGGGTCGGCAAAAAATGTTAGGAGAAAGCATGATAGCCAGTAAATTCGAGCCGCACGACAACTGGCTGCCTCCATGCTACTACGTGCCAAAAGAGCTAGAACAGGCTTTGATTGAATCAGGAGTGCCTTCGGCTATGTGGAACCAAGCGGACATTCCGCCATTTAGCCGTTTCAGCGAGATCAACGATCTTGTCCGCGAAACCGAGCACAAGCTCGAGATCATCAAAAGCGAGCTCAGCCAAAGTGAGCACGGTACTCTAAATGGACTCAACGGCCTCACGGGAGATCCTCTACGCTCTTTCATACCCTACAATCTCATAACGCAGCACAGCATACCTGATAAAAGCATAGCCGATTGCGTCGAGGCACTTATAGGAGCGTATCTCATTGCCTGTGGTCCTCGAGGCGCCCTACTTTTTATGAGTTGGCTAGGTATTCACGTACTGCCCACTGAAGAGGTCGTCACAATCTCGGACTCGAAGCCGACCGACAGACTTCCAGGAAGCACGCCCTATGTCGAGCTTGGGGAAGAAGACGGCAGTACAAAGTGGACACAGCTAAGGTATAAGAAGCTTCAGGAGCCACCGAGTCCCTTGTTTTATAATGTTCCCCAACCTGAGATCGAGCTAGAAATAATGTTGGATGGCTACGACAGTCTCGAGCGGTCGATTGGTTATTCTTTCAGGAATAGAAGTTATTTATTGCAGGCTTTCACTCACGCCTCCTATCAACCTAATCGCTTGACCGACTGCTATCAGCGTCTCGAATTCCTCGGCGACGCCGTCTTAGACTACCTCATAACACGACACCTGTACGAGGACCCAAGGCAGCACTCTCCTGGCGCTCTCACAGACCTTAGATCAGCTCTGGTAAACAACACCATCTTCGCATCGCTGGCCGTACGCTGCGGCTTCCACAAGTACTTCCGACACCTATCTCCAGGTCTGAATACCGTGATAGACCGGTTCGTGCGAATTCAGGAAGAAAATGGCCACTCCATCAGCGAGGAGTACTACCTGATAGGGGAGAGAGAATTCGAGGAAGCTGAAGAGGCCGAGGATGTCGAGGTACCCAAAGCCCTGGGTGACGTGTTCGAATCCCTCGCCGGGGCTATATACCTGGATAGCAACATGTCGCTCGATGCGGTGTGGGCGGTGTACTTTGAAATAATGAAGTCTGAAATCGAGCAGTTCAGCGCCAACGTGCCCAAGTCGCCGATTCGTGAACTACTGGAGCTGGAGCCCGAGACAGCCAAGTTTGGAAAGCCGGAGAAGCTAGCCGACGGCCGGAGAGTCAGAGTCACGGTCGACGTTTTCGGCAAGGGCTCGTTCAAGGGTATCGGCAGAAATTACAGGATTGCCAAGTGTACTGCGGCCAAGTGCGCGTTGAAAAAGCTGAAGAAGTCGCAGAGCTGCATCAAGGGTAGGAAGTGAAAGAGCCCTGTGTTTTTGTTCAGTCAGTGAACGATACACACAAATAGTGTAACGGATGAACATTGAAAGTCGTGGCTATGAAAGTATTAGTGAATTGGCTAAGAAAATTTTGTGATTCTTAAGTTATGTTTGGAAGAGCCGATGATCGTGTAGTTTATAATGATTGTAAGAACGATGTTCGTATACCAATATGAAAATGCATTTAATAATCATGTGATCGGACAATATACGCAAACATTGATATTTTATATTAAAAATCTATTGTCGGAGTCCCGCTGTACTAAAAAAAATTCCTATAATCAAATGTATGTATGCGGGCAAAGAAAGTTGAGACTGAATGCGTGAGGTTCGTTCCGATGAAAGAGCGTTTAAGGGGGTCCGAAAGCCAACTTTTACCGACCGAGTCGACTGAACAAGTACACGGCAGAAAATGGTTTAAAACTAAAGAAGTACAATGAATTATGAAAAACCAAGAGTTAATTGCCCTTCCTTTTATAAACATCTACCCGTGTGCCAAGTTTCAAATAAAAATATTAACGCAATAATAAATGACATTTGAACGAAAATCAGTAAACGCAGCGAGCATATGCGAAATTCTCAGCTCAGTTCAGTCGACTTGGTCAGTAAAAGTTAATTTTCGGACCCCTTAAGAAGGCGTGTTACATGAGATTTTTAGTCGCACACTGTACATACGCGCTTTTAATGAAAAAAGTATCTCGGCGTTTCCTTATAAATACATATAGCTGAAGAAATTTTTTCATACCGTGTACAGTGTAAAATATTTCGCCGCTATAACTCAATTATGCACGATGTTCGAAATATTCTAGGTTTAAAATTTAATTTGTTATTTAGTTTTTTATATTTTCATTATATAATTTGTAGTTCAGAATGCACGCATTCTTTTGAATACACATACTTAATTTCTGAGAATACGGCAATTAACTGCATTTTATTGCTTTATACCCATTACACGATATATAATTCTTGCAGGTCAGTTTTCAGGTACGAATGTTTCTATAAGAAATTTTACAATACCTCCCCTCCCCCTACATTTCCAGCTATCGACACCCAATTATATGGTTGTCGGCGCCAGACGTCTGTACTTTGATTAGGGAATTTGAACAACGACAAATTCTCAAAATTCGACCATTGCTCCAGAATCTGGCATTTGAACTTATCTACCTCACCCACTCCATCTTGCATATAAAAATTGAAGATGTGTGGCGGTCCCCTCTTACCACCACATGCGACCCGACGCGCCGCCTAGCGGAGCATCACGACGTGGCGAGCGCGAGGGGAGCTTAGAAGCTTTGTCACTTTCGTGAATCAGTTACGGCCTGGCCGCCGGGTCGAACAGACCTAGACATCTTGTACATAAATCATTACAATCTAGTCACAACCAGCTCTCAGCATTGTCTTTATTCTTTGTACCTGGTCCGTTCGCCTTTTCCTACCTTATCTCCTATTAGGGAGCGTAGAAGATAGAGAGACCTAGTCATCATCAATTCTCTAAAGTGGTGACTCCGACTTTGAATATTATGAAAAAAAGTACAATGAATTATGAAAAACCAAGAGTTAGCTGCCCTTGCTTTTATAAACATCTACCCGTGTGCCAAGTTTCAAATAAAAATATTAACGCAATAATAAATGACATTTGAACAAAAATCAGTAACCGCAGCGTGCATATGCGAAATTCTCAGCTCAGTTCAGTCGACTTGGTCAGTAAAGGTTAAGTTTCGGACCCCCTTAAGAAGGCGTGTTGCATGTTATTTTTAGTCGCACCTGTACATACCCGCTTTTACAGAAAAAAGTATCTCGGTGTTTCCTTATAAATACATATAGCTGAAGAAATTTTTTCATACCGTGTACAGTGTAAAATATTTCGCCGCTATAACTCAATTATGCACGATGTTCGAAATATTCTAGGTTTAAAATTTAATTTGTGTTACGTCCAGACCCAGGGAGAAGAGTTCCGCCGTGAAAACGGTGACTGAACATCTCCAGGATTTATTATCAAATATTTCGCTTCTGATTAAATCCAAATCTGCTTCTCTTCCCGAGTGTCAGTTGCACAGGGAGAAAATCGTCACGCGCTATGACAATCTCTGCGAGTTATTCTATAAGTTAGATGCAGGCCACAAGGAAGCTGAAAGGTAGAAATTCCAGGGGTTGAAGAATATCTACTTCAGGGTAGCCACGTACGTCGGAACCAACAAGGACAGGCAGACCAAGGCTTCCGGTAAGGAGACTATCGTTCCATTGGGGCATTCGACTCTTCTCGACATTTCTCGTTTCTCGGGGTTGCCGCCTATTGATTTGCCGAAATTCGATGATCGTCTGGATAAGTGGAAAGTTTTTAAAACGACTTTCAGGAACGAGATGCTGCGACTGAAGATCGACAACATCACTGCTTTCCACTATCTAAAGAAGTCGTTAGTCTGGGCGGCGGCTAATTCGCTACACATTCTGACTCCAGGCGAGAATAGCTACGAGGATGCTTGGCGACTTCTAAGTACGCAGTACGAGCATATTCGGCTTATCGCTGCTTCTCA
>QLYP01000364.1:0-32273 GCA_016647725.1 Nasonia giraulti
TTATAAAATTATGCCAAAAAATATATGTTTTCAACCCCTAAAAAATATGGGATGCTACCCTTACTCTTCAAATCACCATGAAATACTTGCTCTTTTTGTAAGAAATAACCTCCAATTTGTTTCATTGAAAAATATTAATTTTAAGCCGAGATATTTAAAAAAAACGCTTTTTGGGGGTTAACTTTAGGGGAGGTTTTTACCCCTTAAAAGTGAAAATTAGCCGATAAACAAAAATACGTGTCTCTTATTTTTTTATGTTCTACAACATATATGAAAATCATCAAAATCGGTGAGTTCGGGTTAGGTACCTTTCCTTGTGAGAGTCAAGGTCTATGTGTGTGGAAAGTAGAAAACTTGGTCTCAAAGGATTTGGTAAGCACTACTTTAAGTTACACTTTCAACAATTTTCATAAACTTTAAAGTTTATCTTCTCTAAATGTTGTTTTTACTGATTTCAGCACACTGTCCGTAGGATTCCAACTGAACGCATGGTTCTTTTGGGCTCAAACTCAAGGAGGATACTTTGTACACCTGTAGTTTTACTATAAATGCAAGGATTTTGATTTAAATGTTTAGAAATGATTTAGCGATGAAAAACATTTTTTTCTTTTTTTCGCTTATTCTGGCACCTTTTTGTGTATAAAACATTTTCTAAACATTCAAATTAAAATCCCTGCATTCATACCAGAACTACAGGTATACAAAGTATCCCCCTTGAGTTTGAGCCCAAAAGAACCATTCGTTTACTTGGAATCCTACAGACAGTGAAAAAGTTCACAAATTCTTGCACCGAGTGCCACAATGAGTCAGCAGGAATAATAAAGGTTTTAGCATGATAAAATTGAAGGTATTAATGCTAAATATATCTATAAAAAATTTCAGATGATTTACTTAAAATTTATGAATTTTTCTCAGAGTTCTTTCTTTCAGGGTTTAAAGGTGTTGTGTCCCCTTAAACTAACGCAGTTAACAATATATTAGTGAGGCTACGCAATCACGGTAGAATAACGATTACACTGTTGAGGCATCGGTGTATCGGGTCGGTATCGATATTACGGAACGGTGACGGATTTTGAGGTTAGGATCTCATTCGGATCGATCCAAATGCGTCGCGTAACAACGGTTGCGATCGCCCTGTGTGCACACAGTTGCGGTCGAAACGGTTTTACGGTATTTTAAGGTTACTTCTTGGACTCATAGAGTCCACTCGTAGGATCTATGTCGCTTGTCTCGTTCTTCCCTTTGCCCTATGTGCACACAGTGACAAAGGGAGTCGTAAGATGTCGGCGTAAAGATAACTGCGAAGGTTAGAGGTCAACCTTAATTTCACCAGGACGTGAGCGCACGACCTGGTAAGTCATCGGTGAGTGTATTGTTACCCTGTGTGCTCACAGTGGCAGAGAGAGCAGCATACATTAGGATGTAGGCTAAAGGGTTTTGGCGACTCTGGGTATCGTTCACTTGTGCTCACGTGAGCGAGACTCGGTGTCGTTCGGATGTTCCGGATGATTTCTTGTGCTCACGACAATGATCCGGGTTTCGGACTTCGGTGCTGCTAACTAGTCGTCCCGTGAGCTCACGAGACGATTTCGTTGGCGAGGATCTATCTCTGGTAGTAGTATATGGGCTGGTATAGAAAGACTGGGCGTGGCCTAGAGTGACGTCACCAGTCCCGTGGCTGGCGCCAGGTGTTTATGTAAACAGAAGCCTATGTTTATATCAACAGTAACTGTTACGGTCAATAAAATCTCTCTCTCTCTCTCTCTCTCTCTCTCTCTCTCTCTCTCTCTCTACACTATACCCGTGAAACCTCGCTGCACCTCCTCGCTTTTTCAGTTATGAGCGCGCTTGACCCCACGGTCCTTAGAAGAGACGTAGCATCCGTCAGGACCATGGGGAGGCTAGATGCAATAAACAACTCCGCCAGGGGTGACGGCAGACTACCACCATTAGCCGTGACTCACTCTTCAAGCGCGCTCGCACGCTCAATTGTCGTCGCTAAAGCCCGCACTAACGAGTTGGACGCAACCTTACTGGAGGAGGCAAGAGTCCTGAGCCCTGAACATCAAGGGCTCATAAACATCAATGAGCTGCTCCCTTCAGACGTCCATAAACTGCGTCCAAGGGCCAGGCTGGAGGCCAAGAAGAGACAGGGTTGCCGTACCTTCGTCAGATACGGGAGATTATTTATTCGCTGCAACGATGACAACGAGCGCGCCACCGTCATCAACACCGACGCCGAGCTAAATTATTTTTTAGCTCGGATTCCGCCTGTCGTCAATATCGTTCTACAATGAAGTTGCCACACACACAATTCATTCCACCACATCCGCCATCAAACTCATCTGCCGTGTCTTCATCCGGTTCTAAGGTATCTCTGTCCGTAGGTCTAATGGTCTGTCATTTCAATGCGAACTCACTCACAGGTCACATTGAGATGATCAGGCTCTTCTTATCAACTCGCTCTCTATTCCACGTAATAGCTGTTACTGAGACCTGGCTAAGCGATAAGGTCACATCCATCCCTTCACTGGATGATTACCTGCTATACAGACGAGATAGAAACAGAAACGGAGGAGGTCTGGCCCTCTATATACATAAATTACTGACAGTTAGCGTTATTTCATCATCCGACGGTGAATGGTCTGGCAAGCCAGGCAAGCCTGAATACCTTTTTTGTGAGGTATCGGCTAAGGGAGTTTCTCCCATCTTCGTGGGGGTTGTGTATCGTCCACCTCATGCTCCTTTTTTCCAAGGCTCTAACTTTATAGATCAGCTAACAACTGACATGCACAATTACTCCACGAAGGTTATAATGGGAGATTTCAATTCTGACCAACGTTCCTCATCTGAAGATGCCTATTTCATCAGAGCCTTCATTGATGAGAACTCCCTTTTGTCTGTTCCCTATGGTGCTACGCACCATAAACAAGGTTCTGATACCTGGCTTGACCTGTCTAATTGACGAGCAGGATCGCCTGCAGTCATACTGGAAGACAGACGCACCTTTCATCAACGGACACGACCTTATCACGACCACTCTCGACGTACAAATTCCACGCTACGTACCTAACACATACACCTACAGAAACTTTAAAGGAATCAGCGCCGAGAAGCTAAGGGACTTTCTTAGCGAGTGTGACTGGTCATCTCTCACCACTCCATCACTCGACGAATGCATATCCTTACTTAACACTAACCTTACTAACGCCATTAACCATCTCGCCCCATTGCGGACTGTGTTGCCGATTCTCGCTCCTTTACTAAGTCACATTTTCAACCTGTCTCTGAGCGTACCCTGCTTCCCATCTGCCTGGAAATTATCACTTGTGCGCGCACTCAACAAAATCAGTTCACCAACAGCCCTGACTGACTACCGTCCGATTTACTTCTCTGCTTTGTCTCCAAGGCCCTGGAGTGGCTGGTGCACAAGCAAGTCTCAGAATACCTTGAATCAAGGCTATTGCTAGACAACCTTCAAACAGGCTTCCACACTGGTCACAGCACTCAGTCTGGCATAATTAAGCTGATGATGCCAGGATGATGATGCCAGGATCGGGATAAACAAAAAGAAAGTAACACTACTCCTTCTCTTCGACTTTAGCAAGGCGTTTGACACTGTGTGTCACGTCAGGCTCATGAGAAAACTATCCACTTTCGGCTTCTCAAAGCAAGTCATTCGCTGGTTTGCCTCCTACCTCTCTGGGAGAGAGCAGGCCGTCGTTGGTGACAATAGTGAGCGTTCTTCTCCTCGGCGTCTTAACATCGGCGTCCCGCAGGGATCCGTTCTGGGTCCCTTGTTGTTCACATTGTACATCAACGACATCGGTTGCTGCCTTGATACCGATGTTTCCCATCTCATCTATGCGGATGACTTGCAAATTTACAATCAATGCCACCTTGAGGAGCTCGATTCTTTATCAAACAAGATGAGTGCTAATGCCGAAAGGATAATGGGCTGGGCTGCGCAAATCAAGCTTAAACTTAATGTTACAAAAACCAAAGCAATTGTCCTGGGCTCCCCATACTACATAAATCTATTTCCCTCAACAGCTAACGCTTTCATTAATATCGAGGGTGCCCAGGTCAGGTTTGAATCCTCTGTGCGTAATCTGGGACTGGTGCTTGACTCTAAACTCTCGTGGAAGGAGCACGTTACACAAGTGTGTAAACGTGCTCACTCGCTAATGTACAGGCTTTACTTTTTTAGAAGGAGTACCAATCTCAGATTGCGCAAACATCTCGTGCAAGCACTCCTATTTCCGATAATCGACTACTGTTCTCTTGTATACTGTGACTTGACACAGGAACTCGACTTAAAACTACAGAGGCTCGTGAATACAGGAATCCGGTACATATATGGTGTAAGGAGAGATGAGCACATCTCCCCTTACAGGCGGGAGCTGCAGTGGCTACCCACTGACGGACGCAGGAAGTAATTCACAGTCTGCTTCCTTCGTAAAATGTTTAACTCGGTCGTACCATCATACGTACTGGCCTTTTTTAACTTCCGCGTCTCGCTGCGGCCTGTGAGGGGCGAGGTGACACCTCTGGAAATGCCTGCCTTCGTGACTGAGACGCTGAGGAACTCGTTTCATATCAGCGCCTCATACTTATGGAATAGCCTGTCATCTCACACCAGAAACACCTCATCTACTGTCACCTTCTGAAAACTTGCTAAAGATCACTACTTTCAACTCGAAAACACATAACTCATACACACTCACGCACACGCACACACCTACCCATTCTCTCGCTATTCATTTCTACCATCGGTACACTTTTGCACTATACATAATCTAACCATGCCTCAACTTACTGTATTCTACTTTCACCTCATAATGCTGAATCTTATTATTGTACAACATAATGTACGCAGATAAAAACTATCTAATCTAATCTCTCTCTCTCTCTCTCTCTCTCTCTCTCTCTCTTTCTCTCTCTCTCTCTCTCTAGCGATTACGTTTAAATTGAAGCCTAACCGTCAGCGTTCCATATTCGATGGTATTCGCATTCCCTGCTGATCCTTTATATCTATGACAATCGAGCGAAAACTTTGATGTAAAAGTGGAATATAATGAGCAGGTTTAGAATGTCTCACGATATTACTGCCGAATTTGTACTTTGCACTATCCACGGAAACTATACGCAGTAGAGCAGCTTGAGTGTCGCCTACAGTATGTGGCTGGCATACATCTGTGTACACGTAGAGCTGATCGAGAATAGCTCGGGAAAGCGATGCAGGTCTGTTTCCTAGCACGACTACACTACCTATTGCTAGTTGCTCGATCTTGTCTTAAATACCGTGCGGAAAAAAATGCGTTTCCTGCTTTGCGTTTTCCGACTTTTTAAATGTGTTAAAGGCGTCCGATTCTTGAATGTGCGTGGCAGAGCTCGGTATGTCAATTTCGACGAGCGCAACGGACCGGTTCCCGCTGAATCTGAGCTCGCGCGAGAGCTGCGTTGTAAAACAGCTGGTGGCGTTTTCGTTGTAGTACATCATACTGTTATTGCTAGGCAGAACTAGGTAAAAATCTTTCTGGTCCATTTTTAAATTGTTTGTACTTCGAGGCTTCGATCCACGAGTTGAATTTGTCCGGATAGTCAGCCCACTTGACGAGAAGCTGCTTCTTCAAGCCACGACCCTTTGTACGAATTACGCGTTCCATTTTGAATTGCTCAGCAGCGTCTAACGTGCGTTTTGTGCCAACGTGAGCGAGCTCCTCGAGATAGAAAAAGCCGTCAATCTCTTCAGCGTTTAAATCTTCCAGGATAAACGTTGGTAACTGTTGTCTGTTGTATATGCGCTTAATCTTGAAAACATTCTCGCTAAAATTTTTTTTGTATCTCTTCTCGAAAGTATTTTTTGTGCGACTAATGCGTACGTAAGATCCAGGCTTGTATTTATTGATTACACCTGACGTTATCTTTTTGCGATTCTTGTAAGTCGATTGCAGACGAGCTCTTTTCGCTAAATTTTTGCGCGCTTTCGCAGCATTGTAAATGCTCACCTCAGATGGTAAAGCATTTATGTAGTAGGGGGAACCCAGGACAATCGCTTTGATTTTGAGAACATTTAGCTTAAGATGATTTAGCGTAGCCCAACCCGCTAACAAGAATCGAGCTCCACAAGGTGGCATTGGCTGTAAGATCTGAAAGTCATCCGCATAGATGAGATGTGATACATCAGAGTCTAGGGAGAAACTAATGTCATTGATGTACAATGCAAACAACAGGGGACCCAAAACAGACCCCTGCGGCACCCCCATATTCAGAGAACGAGGGGTGGAAAGCTCGTTGTTGTCACCAATGACGACTTGTTCTCTACCAGTGAGGTAAGATGCAAGCCACCGGATGACTTACTTAGTGAAGCAGAAAGAGGACAGCTTTCTAAAGAGCTTGACGTGACACACGGCGTCGAACGCCTTGCTGAAGTCAAAAAGAATAAGAAGTGTTACGTTCTTCCTGTTTATGTCAAGTCTGACATCATCAGTCAACTTAATGAAGCCAGACTGTATACTGTGTCCAGTGCGGAAACCCGTCTGAAAATCGTCAATGAAGAGTCTTGACTCAAGATACTCGGAAATCTGCCCATGCACTAGCCACTCCAATGCCTTGGTCAGAAAACAGAGGAGGGAGATCGGACGATAGTCAGTTAGAGCTGTTGGAGAGTTAACTTTGTTTAGTGCTCTTAAGATCGATGATTTCTAGGCTGAAGGAAAGCGTGCCTCGCTCAGAGACAGGTTAAAAATTTGACCAAGTAAAGGAGCGAGTATTGGCAGTGCTTTGGAGATTACAACCTGTGGGATGCCATCGCTTCCCCTGGCCTGGGTGTTAATGTGTGATACTGCAGCCGACACATCCGACTCCGTGATAGCCCTGAAGATGAAGTGTTCAGAAAGGCCCAGACTCTCCAAGGTTCGCAGATACTCCTCAACAGATGGAGCCTGAGGGTCGTTTGAGATGGAGCTAAAGTGTTCGTTGAGAGCATCTGAAGAGAACCGAGGAGGTGAAGGAAATTTAGAGGTAGTAATATCAAGATTTTCAAGCTCTTTCTAGATCTCTGCAACGTCGGTCAAGGTAGACAAGCGTGAATAGTAGTAATTCAGCCTGGCTTCCTCAACCTGTTTATGAGCGTCGTCCCTTGCGATTCTATAGAAGTATAGATCCCAAGGTTAATGACTTCTGCGAAAGCGCCTCTAGAGTCTGTTCCTTTCAGTTAAAAGGTCACGAAGAGCCGCGGTGAACCACGGGTGACGTTTACGTCCAGGTGTCACAGTCTTTAATGGGGCGAGATGATTTATGGCGTTCGTGATGTGAGCGTTAAGAATGGTAATGCATTCGTCAAGTGATGGCGCCGTGAAGGATGACCAGTCACATGCGCTAAGGAAGTCCCTTAGCTTGTCAGCACAGATTCCTTTGTAGTTTCTGTAAGAGTGTGGCCGTGATAAGGTCATGTCCGTTGATGAAAGGAGTGGCCGTCTTCCAGTAAGAGAGCAGGCGATCCTGCTCATTAATTAGGCATAGGTCAAGCCAGGTGTCAGAGTCCTGTCTGTGATGGGTTGTACCATATGGCACAGAAGTGAGGGAGTTCTCATCGATGAAGGCCCTGATGAAATTGGCGTCTTCAGATGAAGAAAGCTGATCGGCATTAAAGTCACCCATGATGACCTTCGTGGAGTAGTTGTGCATAAGTGTTGTTAGTTGTTTAATAAAATTAGATCCCTGGATAAAGGGTGAGTGAGGAGGGCGATACACAACCCCCATGAAGATGGGCGATACTCCCTTAGCTGTGATTTCACAAAAAAGATACTCCGGCTTACCTGGCTCGCCTGAGCATTCGTCGTCAGATGACGAGATAACGCTAGCCGTCAATGAAAGATGAATGTAGAGGGCCACACCTCCACCGTTCCTGTGTCTGTCCCGTCTGTGCAAAGTGTAACCATCCAGTGAAGGGATGGATGATATCTTGTTACTTAGCCAGGTTTCAGTTACAGCTATTACGTGAAAGGGGGAACGAGTAGACAAGAAGAGCCTGATTATCTCAATGTGACCCGTAAGGGAATTTGCATTGAAATGACAGATCCTTAGACCCTCGGACAGAGACGTTTTAGAGGCAGATGTGGATGAGTTGGATGATTTAGATGGTTTTGGTGGAATGATAGGTGTGTGTGTGTGTGTTAGTGTGTGGTATCCATGCTGGCTGTTGGCGGCGTACGGGCTAAAAAAGCCTCAAGATCTGCATCTGTGGAGGTGGACGGAACGGATGTAGACTCTCCCGTCCCTCACGAAGGAGCGGCATCCCCCTCTCTTCTTTGTCTCTAGCCTGGCCTTTATGCGCAGCTTGTGAATGTCTGGTGGAAGCAGCTCGTTTATGTTGATAAGTCCTTGGTGGGTGGAGAGCTCTCGCTTCCTCCAGTAGGGCAGCATCCAGTTCGCTAGTATGGAGTTTGCGTTTCCTGACGGGCAATTCGACGTTCTTCCCACTAATTCCCCTCATTTTAGGTGTTATTGAGTCTCTGTCGACAACTTACTGGCAGTCGATAACGTAGAGAGAGTTGCAGGATAGTGACAGTAGGCAAGTTATCAACTGAGCTAGAGACTTGGTACTCTCGAAGCCAGATGGAGTGCTAATCGAGAGAGAAGTGAGATTTGACCGACCTGCGATTAATGATGGAGACGTTGATGGTGGTGTTCCGTCTATCCAACAGGTAGCTCCACGTCGTTTACTTCGAGAAAAAATTAGACGCCGTGCAGCGAAGAAAAAGCCGTGCGAGTTTGCAGGTTAGGTTACAGCGGCAAATGTTTAAGCAGAAAAGTAGCGTTGAAAGAAGTTGCAGCCTCCAGTGATTATTATCTCACGTTGAAGGTTGCAGAAAAGCGCATGCAACGATCTACAAAACAATAGGCCCGAAGTCAGAGTGCGGCAGTAAGTGTGCAATGAAAAATGAGCAAAGCGGAACAGGTCTGTTGTACTCACGTGAGAGAGAGAGAGAGAGAGAGAGAGAGAGAGAGAGAGAGAGAGAGAGGTCAAGCCAGGTGTCGGATTCATGTTTATGATGCGTAGCACCGTAGGGGACCGACTGAAGGGAGTTCTCCTCAATGAAGGCCTTGATGAACTTGGCATCTTCAGATGAGAAGAATTGGTCAGCGTTGAAAGTGCCCATGATTAGCTTAGTCGAATAATTATGCATGAGTGTAGTTAGTTTTTGTATGAAATTACTGCCTTGGATGAAAAGGGCATGGGGTGTACGATAAACGACGATGACAAAGATGGGCATGACTCCCTTTGCGGAGATTTCACAGAAGAGATATTCCGGCTTTCCTGGCTTGCCCGACCAGGTGTCGTCGGACGATGATATAACGCTAGCTGTGAGTGAGTGATGAATGTAGAGGGCCACACCTCCACCGTTCCTGTTTCTGTCACGTCTGTACAGAGAGTAGTTGTTGAGTAAAGGGATATATTTGATCTTATCGTCTAGCCTGGTCTCGGTTACAGCTATCACGTGAAAAAGGGGACGAGTGAACAAGAAAAGCCTCACCATCTCAATGTGACCCGTGAGAGAGTTAGCATTGAAATGGCAGGCTCTTAGACCATCGGACAGAGTTACCTTGTTAGTAGATGCAAATGTTGTGGACGATGTCGATGAAGATGATGGTGGTCTAGGTGAAATTTTAAGGTGGACACTTTTAAGTTGGTATTGATGTTGATTTGCAGCCTCCAGGCTGAGCGTGTTTGGTGTTAATTTGTTTGAGAATCTAAAAAACTCTTGAGGTCTTCCTCAGATGTTATCATCACGGCACGGGCTTCATTTTTGGCCCTGATGTAGATTTGTCCATCCCTCACAAAAGTGAAACAGCCGATCCCCCTGGCTGCAGCTCTTGTAGCCACGCCAAGACGATGTAAATCAGGGGGTAGGTATTCATTGATGTTGATGAAAGAGTCCGGGAGTGGCAGTGTGACGCGGGCATCGCGAAGAAGATCTGCAGACAGCTGTTTCGTATGTAGCTTCCTTATTTTAATTTTGGCCGAGATAAGCGAGCGCATCAGCGTCCTGGACACAGTCACAGCAATAGGGGTAGGACGCATTTCGGTGACAGCAACGGCAGTAGAAGCAGAATCCGCATCATCCTCACGAACAGCTCTCCTCTTGATCAGTGGTCTAGCAGAGGTAATATCTCTCTCTGTCAGCTGAGCGTCCAGTGGCTTAAGAGCTGCATAAGCCAGAAGTCTAAGAGACGTAGCCTGAGTAGAAGTAAGCCCTGTAATGACCAGCTCTGCAGAGAGTTTAGCCAGGGAAGATGCTACTCTATCCAGTTGAGCTTGGATCCGAGCATTAGAGTCACGGAGTTGCTGAACGGTTTCAAGGTCAAGTGCCGAGGCCGAAGAAGAATCCGAAGAGGGACCAGCTCCTTTCGCAAGTGACACATCAGCCTCCACCACTGTCACCCGGTTCATTAGCCGTGGAATTTCGTCCAAAGGCTCCAAAGATCTTTCAATCGCCGACATTCTCACCCCTAGAAAGCGACCATTCTCCTCAGCTTCATTCTTCATGGTGTTTTGAAGTTTCTCTATAGAATCAAGTTTGTTGAGCTTTTCTAGGATTTTATTGAGAATAGCAGTATCAGCCGGATGTGGACTGGAGGACCGTGTCGTTGATGCTGACGAGTTGTCCGCCTGAGGTTAAAGCAGAGGACTTGAGCTGCGTGAAGATGGAGTGGAATTCACAGTACCAGGAGGGAAGAGGTTAGAAACCAACAGGCAGTTAAGGCAGACTTGGATTGTCTTGCCGTTGTCGAAAATTGGCTGCGTCGGCGTGCACCTAGCGTGATAGTGCCATCCGCATTTATCGCATTGCGATGATTTCCCTTAGCGATGACCTTAGTGCAAGTCTTACATGATGTAGGATCAAGGAGTCGATCTTCAGTACGTTGGTCGCCAGACATATCGAGATAGAGAGTTAGTGTGCAGTGTCCAGAGTAGTCTCAGTATAAGAGCCTTCAGGACGCTCTTTTGGGTGGGTGTTTGCGTGCGCCGTGTCGGAGCCACCTGGCGGTGGAGCTGCAGTACTGTACTGTAGTTTGCTGGCTCGGAGAGTGCTGCCCTCTGGCATCAGAAAAATAAAGTTCCGGCTTAGCAACGACAACGACTAGCAACATTGTACTTAATAGAGAGAGATAGAGATATAGCTAAAGCTATAGCTATAGCTACTCTCGTAGTCTATAAACATCGCACTGCACGATTTCACTCCACTCACGACACTGTACTGATTAAAAATACTGAGCTTGTGCCTTGCAGGTACGATGCGGATGACTGAGTTGGAGACTGGTGGAGCACGACGATAGTAGAACACGTCACTGGATGATTGAGGTTATGTAGCACAAATTTTTGCGGAAATCCTTCCCGGCTCTTAAAAATTGCAGAAGGATTGCAGTTTTTTGGCTGACGCTTAGGTGCCGTTGGGAAGACTTTTCCGCTGTAAAAGAGTACACGAGAGAGTAAAGAGAATATTAATAACGAGTATTATTGAGCAGAGCGAAATAGACTACGTGCTTAGCTTACCACCAGCGCCGCCAGAGAAAGAGAGAGAGAGAGAGAGAGAGAGAGAGAGAGAGAGAGACGTAGTTTATTATAGCTAAGGACTCAGGGGTCCATATAGTGTCCACATGTACAAAAAGTGATTGTCAATATAAAAAAATATACATAATGTATGTAGACCGTCGGTAATAGGGAACATCAGTGTCGACCCTTGTACAAAATAAAATAAAATAAAATATATAATAAGTAAGAATAAAAAATAATAATAGATTCGAAATCAAGTATAAAGATTACCGATAATCAATGATATTCGAAGATGCAGGGATAAATATACAGATATATACGAAACGAAATTGTACACAACATATAACTAAACTTAGAGCCGCAGCGGTACAATAATAAAATAATAAAATTATCACAGACAATCGGATTGATACTCGAACGTCGCACGCAAATTGTGTTGTGCTAGCACAGTTTTAAAACAGGGTCGTTTATAAAGGGCCTGGATGTCTGTTGGTAGGGCATTCCACAAATTGACCGTTCGGATTGTGAATGATAGCTGATAGCAGCTAGTGCGAGCCCACGAATCCTTGAGTTGAAATGAAGAGCGGCGCATCGTACGTTGTCGCATCCTACTTTGTCAGGATCATAAATAGCAATTTTTTTGCCAAATAACCAGATTGTTGAGCCGCGAGTACGGACGCTAAGAGACAGATACAAGCGTAGTCGCGGCGGGTTCGGCATGGATCCAGTATTTACGATACACGGGTGTGATATGCTCGGATTTCCGAATGAATGTAACAAACCTTAACGCCCCCTTCTTATATCGACTTAATTTGAGAGTAAGTTCGCCTGATAGATCGACAAAAGGGCCCGAGTAGTAATCGAGAAGTGGGAAGACAAGCGATTTTACGAGCATTAGTTTCTTGTCCTGCGGTATGTAATCGGCACAACGACGAAGACAGGCCAATGCAAAAAGCACTTCCTGGATATTTTCGTGCACTGAGGCAGCCAAGATAGCGTGCTATCAAGAATAACACCAAGGATTTCTACCGAATCACAAACCTCAATAAGTTAGCCCTCGATAGTGGGTTGAAGCGGGCCCAATCTCTGAAGTCTGCCCATAAATCCACGAGAACCTAACTAGACGGCTTTGGTTATTCTGGCATTAATCTGAAGTCCGTTGCTAGACGGCCAAGTTTCTAATTTTTCGAGATCATTATTCACAGCTTGAAGAATTTCATGCGCTTGTTTAATAGGACCTTGAAAATAGATGGTGAGATCATCTGCGTGCAGATGGTATTTCCAGTGAAGTAAAGCGGATTTGTGTCTTCGCCCTGTTTTGGAGGCCCTTGTACACGTTCTCATTGCTGCCGTATTTCTTAAGGCGTTTGTGTTCATGGTTCCGCGCTCTGATCAGCGACCTTAATTCAGGGGTTATCCAGGGCGTGGGCCGTTTTTTTCACTGCAAGAGTACGATAAGAAGCGTGCTTGTCATAGAGGTTAAGCAGCAGATTAGAAAACGTATTGACCTTGACATCAACATCCGACGCATTTATCACCTGGAGCCAGTCAGTCTCCCTAAGATCTTGATCAAAGAGCTCAGGATTGAGATGTTTAAAAAAGTGACGAGTGATAGTGCACGATCGACACTGCGGTACCGGAAACATAAGCGTGGCGAATAGAATATCGTGCTCCGAGATGGATGGAGCGTGAGATTGAGAGAAAGAGGAGACTTTTGAGACATCGCTCACACAAATATAATCAATTATAGTGTGAGCAAGTTACCTGTGGAAGGTCAGGTTAAAAACAAGTGGTTCAAGACCGCAGGTGGTGAGTAAACAACGCAAAATATTACGAGGGGTGTAGGGTAGGGCCCAGTTTATGTTGAGATCTCCCAGAAAACAAAGGTAATCATAGGCGAAATCACAGTTGATGAGAGCCTCCTCTACAACACTCCAGTAGCCGGCTTTCGGAGGATTGTAAACTACGAGACACGCAATTGAGACAGAATTGAAGGTCAATTGAGTTAAAAGAAACTCAGGCTTGCCAGAGTATGCTTCGGGGGATTTAGCGCTAACACGGGCTCGGATAGAATCGTGGACGTACAACGCGACGCCTCCGCCTCTCTTTACCGACCTATCAGCGCGGAGAAGGTTGTAATGCAGGATCTCAACTGCCCGAGAAAGGATCCCAGGTTTAAGCCAAGACTCGCTAATGGCCATTACGTAAATCTGCCTATCAAGGATGACTGACTGAATATTAGTGAAGTGAGCCTGTAGAGATTGCGCATTAACGTGCGTGAGCGACAAATACCTAACTGGATTAGAATTCACCATGATCAATATTTGTTATCTTCTGCTTTATTTGTTTACGTAAGAGAGGGCACTTGGCCTGGTCAGTCGCCGCGTGTGCCGTGTTCGCAGTTACACAATTAATACAACAACCAGTCAATATGAACTTTTCTATGATTAAGCAAAACACGTCTAAATTCCGGCTTAGTTTCAACAACGCAAGATCGAAACTTCTTTTCGCGTGCTGGATATAGGAACACTGGTTTAACGTCATCGATAGTCGCATCCGGCAAATTTTGGTTGACAATACAATTTAATTACGTGCTCTGCAGTTAGTTCAACAGGAATGTCGTGGATAATTAACCACGGGTTCATTTTTGTTTCCTGTTTGACTTCAAGACCCGCTTTACCGAAGTCAGCCGACTTACTTAGGGCATCCAGAGAGCTACCCTCGACGCGCACTGACCTGTGGGGACCATTAGATATGCGTTGAACCATGATTTTTAGTTTAGACGGATCAATTATTTTTCGAAGCACAGCTTTAGTCCCTTTGGTGGAAGGAAAGGCAGGTCGGCGCTATCAATAGATCTAATCATTACACGCTCTAAAGTGTTAATAGAAAACACTTTACCGCGGCTAAGCGAGACTTTAGCGGACGTGATTGGAGTACGTCGAGACGTCACGTCGGCAAAAGACGGATTTTTCTGATGCGCTGGGCCGTTACTATTGTCCCCGAAGTTACGTGAAAGAAGCTCAATATCCTTGCGCAACCATGACAAATTATCGATACATGATTCAGCAAGCGCATCGGTCGACAGTTTGCTGATCTATATGCATGAGATTTCCGTGATTGCTCTATGAACCGATTTCACTAGATTTTTCAATTTAAATTTCCCCGAAGGTAACTTTTTGTTGCCGATAAAAGTTAGAATCGACGCACAATTCACGTTCACATCATCCACAAGCGCGTTAACATCACTAATAGATAACTCAAGCGTGGCGACAGATCCACACTAGGGATTTTCGACCATCCCCGACTCAAACTCAAACTCAGAAGTATCACTCATATTACCGTCATCTTCATCACTCAAAACCTCGTCTGTTGTCAACTTTTTCCTTTTTGCCGCACAAGAAGCTTTATCGTTGCCAGACATATCCACACCTATCGATTGCGTGGCCGCCTGGTTCCCGCAATAACTCATAGATGTCGCAGTTCCTTGATCAAAGATCGATGAGATTGCAAGAAATTGGAGCCAGACCGAAAGTGAGGTTAGAAAAACCTTGATAAAAAATGTGTGAAATTACGCCGATTTTACACCGCCCACCTCCGCTAAAATTAGCAGAGAAGGTGACGGGATCAAAGAGCTTGCCGGTTCTGGAAAATAAAACAGCCCGAAGGCACAATACCGACAGAAACCGTTCAAAGAATCAGGAGCACAAGGAAGAACAAAGTGTATTACTCACCAGAGAGAGGGGGAGATATAACGGGGTGTAAATTCGATCAACGAATAACTCGTTAAACGACTGGATCGTGTTCCCTCGATGCGGCGGAGGACTCCTCTCCGCCCGCGAAACACCTCCGTTGCATGCAGCTGTTTCAGCTGCTTCTGTTTTGCTGGGTCTACGAACCGCCTGGCGTGTGCTCGGCTGCTCAACTGCGTTAAATAAGTACTAATAAATAACGCCCGCGGAGGCGGCGGTATTCGCAGGAATAGGAATAAGCGAGCGAGGTTTAGAAATTATGACAAATCACGTAAAATAAAAAAAGACTAATGTTATATTTACAAGGCTGAGAGCTATCTGAGCACGCACCTGAAGGATTAGCCCGCGCGCTCTCTCTATCTCTTTCGCGCCTATTGCCAACTTCGCACGTATATTATCGCGTACGCGACTCTACGTGTTTCGGCGCGGCGTAGCGGTACTCATACGAGTACCGCTATACCGCTACGAGTTGGCTGTGGTGCTCAACTCGTTACAATATATATATATACAGGGTGACCCAATTTAAACGGGCACCGCTCATAACTCGTCAGGGACAGCCACAATCGAAAAAATGGTAGAGACCAAAGTTGTAGGATATCGAAGGGGCAACCCGATGGTGACCTTGGATTTGACTTTGAATGCGTTTTTCAAGGTCATTTGAAGATCAACTTTGGTTTTTTAAATAGGAACCCCATTCTTTTATTGCGGGAATGGAAAGAGCGGTAAATTTTACGTTCAGAATGGTATGTTCGGTTGCGGCACTGAAGGTCATCTCAATGTCCTGCAGCCAGAATGAAACCCCGCCTACGTAATTCCTCTAGCAACACCAAATTAAAAAAAAGTGGTAGAGACCAAAGTTGTTGTATAGGGGGGGGAGGGGGGGAGAATTGTGACCTCGAATTTGAGCCAGTCCTAGAAGGTCATTTCAAGGTCAAATTTTTTTTTTTCAAACAGCACCCACTTTTTCGACTCCGGATCCTGAAAGCGTGTAAAATGTTGCACTTTAAACGAAGTAGTAAATTTAAAATAGAAGAAAAGATTTTAATCATTTAGCGTACCATTTCCTGAGTTTTGTCATCATTATAAAACTTGATGTCCAGGATCCACGACGAGGACGTAGCAGGGTGGATTTTCAGGTCCTACAACTATGGTCTCTACCACTTTTTTTTAATTTGGCGTTGCTAGAGGAATTACGTATTCTAGTATGGCGATAGTGAAGGTGGAATGAGCGAAAAAGTAGGTGTGTGCCTGTGCGTGAAGTGTGTACGGGTTATGTGTTTTCGAGTTGAAAAAAGTGTTCCTTAGCAAGTTTTCTGAAAGTGGCGGTGGATGAAGTGTTTCTGATGTGTGATAAAAGGTTATTCCATAAGTATGAAGCGCTGATATGGAATGAGTTCCTCAGCGTCTGTGTCGCGAAAGCAGGAATTTCCAGAGGTGTCACCTTGCCCCTCACAGGCCGGACTGTGACGCGGAAGTCAAAAAGGCCAATAATTATGATGGTACGACCAAGTTAAACATTTTACGTAGGAAACAAGCTGTGAAGTACTTCCTGCGTCCGGCAGTGGTTAGCCACTGCAGCTCCCGCCTGTACGGGGAGATGTGCTCATCTCTCCTTATACCATAGATGTACCGAATTCCTGTGTTCACGAGCCTCTGTAGTTTTAAGTCGAGTTTCTGCGTCAGTTCACAGTATACAAGAGAACAGTAGTCGATGCTCGGAAATAGGAGTGCTTGCACGAGATGTTTGCGCTATCTGAGATTGGTACTCCTTCTAAAAAAGTAAAGCCTGTACATTAGCGAGTGAAGATAATCCTCAGCAACAGGAGCTAACGGATCATTAGAGATCGAGCTGAAATGCTTGTTGAGTTCATCTGTGCTAAAGCGAGATGGTAAAGGGGCCTAGGTGGCAGAAATTCCAAGTTTCTCCAGCTCTCTCCAGATTTCGGCAACACCAGTCAAGGTTGACAGGCGTAAATAGTAATAATTCAGCCCGGCTTCCTCGACTTATTTGCGAGCATTGTCTCTAGCTAGTCTATATATGCGGAGATCCGAATCGAGCCTGGAGTCTCTGAATCGCCTATAAAGTCTATCTCTCTCAGATACAAGCTCACGAAGAGCCGTGGTGAACCACGGGTATCGCTGTCTTCTTGGTGTGTCACAGTCCGCAATGGGGCGAGATGATTGATGGCGTTAGTGAGGTTAACGTTAAGTGTACATATGCATTCGTCGAGTGATGAAGTGGTGTGGGATGACCAGTCACATGTGCTAAGAAAGTCCCTTAGCTTTTCGGCGCTGATTACTTTAAAGTTTCTGTAAGAGTATGTGCTAGGTACGTATCGTGGAATCTGTACGTCGAGAGTGGCCGTGATAAGGTCATGTCCGTTGATGAAAGGTGAGTTTGTCTTCCAGTATGATAGCAGGCGATCCTGCTCGTCGATTAGACACAAGTCAAGCCAGGTATCAGAACCCTGTTTGTGGTGCGTGGCACCATAGGGAACAGATGAAAGGGAGTTTTCATCAATGAAGGCCTTGATGAATTTGGCATTTTCAGATGAAGAAAGTTGGTCAGAGTTGAAGTCTCCCATTATGACCTTCGTGGAATAGTTGTGCATGTGGGTTGTTAGCTGGTCTATGAAGTTAGAGCCTTGGAAGAATGGAGCATGAGGTGGACGATACACAACCCCCACGAAGATAGGGGAGACTCCCTTTGCCGATACCTCATAGAAGAGATATTCACGCGTGCCTGGCTTGCCAGACCATTCACCGTCAGATGATGAAATAACGCTAACTGTCAATGATTTATGTATGTAGAGGACCACACCTCCTCCATTTCTGTTTCTGTCTCGTCTGTACAGTAGGTAGTCGTCCAGTGAAGGGATGGACGTTACCTTGTCGCCAACCAGGTCTCAGTAACAGATATTATGGATAAAAAAAGCCTGATCATCTCAATGTGACCCGTAAGCGAGTTCGCATTAAGATAACAGACCTTCGGACAGAGATACAGAGAGAGAGAGAGAGAGAGAGAGAGAGAGAGAGAGAGAGAGAGAGCGAGAGAGAGAGAGAGAGAAAGAGGAGCGAGAGAGAGAGAGAGAGAGAGAGCGAGAGAGAGAGAGAGAGAGAGAGCGAGAGAGAGAGAGAGAGAGAGAGAGAGAGAACATATGCTGACGTTAATTTTCTTAAATCTTCTGCACTTTCAGTCAATTTTCAGCTCAGTGGGTGTGACACAGTTTTGGCATGGGAGTAAAAACAAATTTTCGCAAGTAAGAGTGACAATTCTTATTAATGAGAAAGATCAGCCTGAAGCCTAATCAGTCTGAAAAATTTGAGAATAGTCAAGAAGCTACATAACAAATAATAGCAATATCATGATACCATTGATTTGTTATTACCAAGGTTTCCTAAGAGCCATCTTAAAGTAACTGAATTTCATTGGCATCAGGTACTAGTTTATATGAATGTAGAACTTCTTGGAAATAACTATCTATGTAATTATTATAATTAGATACGACAATAGTTCTAATAGAAGTAAGACTGCAAGTTGTACATTAAATTTTCCTACGCAAAGTTATAAACTAAATTTTAATAACTAAATTTTTCTACGCAATTGACAAGGAGCATAAAAAATCTGGTAACTGGCACAGAAACAAGTCATGCTGCCTGGCAGATCCTGCACAGACATATTCTTCATCTCCAGAAAAACAGCATTTTTCCTCTGTTGTTTTATTGACAAGATCTTGCAGCTTGTGTTGACATCAGTTGCATCTATTATTCTTTGCTCTAAATATACTCTTGTAACTTTCTAAAAACAAGATGCCAGATTAAAAAAACTTGTCAGTAAAAGATTTGATTATTAATTGTTATATGGCAGAAATAATATTACTTATCTCATACAAGGTTTGTCAATAATTTATATGGGCACCATTGCAGTCAATCACTGCCTGTAGTCTGCGTGGCAGATTCTCATCCTCTCCTGCTGATGATGATATCTGGACGTCGTGCTTGAGAATGTGCATGCGATCAACAGTAGACGCAGCAGACTATACCGTTACATCCGCCATCCACCAAGGTGATTAGGAATTTAGGATCAAACTCGTCTTTTTCATTCTGCATCGTCCTGCCGTCTTCTTCATTCTGCATCGTCTTGCCGCCTGCTTCCTGCAGCATCGTCCGGTCTTAAACTTCTAGCAGCATCGACCGGTCATCCTCTGGACAGACTCAACCCCGACACCTACGTTCCTATGCATCAGTTGGAGGAGCTTTTCATATCTACTAACTAGTGGCCTTCGTCTAGCAACAGGTTTACTCAGTAGCTTCGCCTTGTCCTTCCCTTCTATTCTTTTCGTCATTTCTAACCTTCTTGAGAACCGTTCTTACATAGTTGTTTACTGCGCACCAACTATCCTTTGATGTCAGCATAGATGTCATCATTAACTCAGTTGTCACTCTAGTCTGAAGGTAACCCTCAAGTTCTTCTCGTTCTATTTCGTATAGCGAACAGTCACAGAAGATATGCTCCGCATCTTTGTTTGCTTCCAAACATTCTGGGCAATTTGGATTGTCCTCTATATTGAAGCGGTGTAGGTAGGCTCGAAAGCACCCATGTCCGTTCAAAAACTGCGCAAGGTAATGATTCACTTCCCTGTGTCGTCTTTTGGTCCAGCCAACTGTTACTGTTCGGTAGGCAAATGCGACACGCAATTCACTTCTCCTATAAACTGTTGAAAGCTTCCGTTCATAGGACTTCATATTAGGGCACCGTATAACATAATTGATGTAGTTACACTGGCTAGGAGTAACCCCCGACCCTGCGTTGGCCCACCTACATTTGACATTAGTCGCGATAGTGCAGCACTGACTTTTGCTGCTTTATTGTTTACCCTCTCGAGATGCTGCTTAAACTTTAGTACGGCGTCCATGGTGATTCCCAGGTACTTAATGGTCGGTTGAGAGTCTATTTCGTGTCCGTCCACTGTCAGTGTTATTTTCTCTATTTTCTTCTTACTAGTTATACGATAGCCTCCATTTATGGCTAGCAAGCTAAGTCCAGTCTGCTTTAGCCAAACGTGGATTATACCTACTGCCTTGTTAGTGATTTCCGTCACCTCTACCTTTTGCTTTGCTACTACCACTACTGCAATGTCGTCTGCAAACCCTAAATCCGTTGCCTTTTCGGGTAGTTCTAGCCTAAGTTCTCCATCGTACATAATGTTTCACAATAATGGGCCAAGCACTGACCCTTGTGGGACCCCTTCGGTTACTTGATAGGTTTTCGTGCAGCTCTCTGTGTCATACAAAAGGGTTCTGTCTTTCGGGTAGTCAGACATAATCCTTCTTATGTATGTGGGTACCTCTTTTTCCGTAGTGCCTCGTGTATCTTGTCCCAGCTGGCTGAGTTAAACGCATTTTTAACATCCAGTGTAATAATAGCACAGTATTTCCTAGATCCTCCTTTCCATCTTTTTCCTTCTATTGCAGTTCTAGCGGTGTCGACTACTAAGCTTACGGCGTCAAGAGTGGTGCGTTTTTTTCTGAAGCCGTATTGATATTGCGCTAGTGCACCTGGTTTTTTTAATGACTTAGTCCATTCAAACGCCGATAATGCGCTCTAAAATCTGGCTCGGGGTGTCCAGCATGCAGAGTGGCGTTGCTTCTTCTAGTTCTTAGGAAACGTCCCTTCTTTGAGACATGAATTGTACAGGTCCACAAAGACATCGTGGCGTGTCTGTATAGTTTGTTTCAATGCAATATTAGGTATGCTATCCAGGCTTGGAGCCTTGTTGTTTCCTATTCTTTTGCATTCAGACAGTAATTCCTCTATGGTGATTGTTGGAATGGTTTCGTCATTTGCCTCCGCTTCTGGGATAGCTGTTACTTCCAGTTGAAGGGGAACCAGCGTAGTCATAATACGGTCCAGCAATTCCAGACTCTTAGAAAGGGGGATATAACCTCCTTTTATCTTCTTCATTATTACTTGGTACGTTCGCCCTCAGAGATTAAGATGAACCTCGTCCTGTAACTCTTTGAGGCACCGTCGTTTATTTTCTTCAATTTTTTTCTTAAGTATCCGTTCAGCACCCATTATTTCTTTGTTTAGGGCGTCTACTATTTCTCTACCTCGACCAGTCTTGTAGTATTTCTTCCGAGTCTGCTGTTTCCGTCTTCTGGTTTGATGACACTCGCTGCAAGCAGCGTCAATTTTTTTATCCCACAAGTATACTGGCGGTCGTCTATTATTTGGAGCCCTCCTTGGCATCGTTGCGTCGCAGGCTCGAGTAATATTTCCTATTACCTGCTCGACCTCATTTGCAAATCAAAATACCTGTATTTGCAAGTAAAGAGCTGAAGTGTAAAAACCGATTTAAGGATATGGGTTATTAAAGTAAACCATACTTTTAAGCGCGGTTTTGCTGGCATTTAAGAAAAATTTATTCGTAAACATTTTAATATCATAAATATAGTGTATATTAAAACAATATCTATTTATTTATTTAGTTGGAAAAGGTTATATGCCAATGAATCGGCTGATATTTTTTGTATCTTAAATTTAACTCACTATTAATATAAACTAGAATATACGCTATTTTTTACAGTATACTTGTTTAATCGACTTAGTCTGTAATATTATATACACTAGTTGATTAATATAAATAAATATTTAATGCATTTGCTAATATGTTATAAATGTCTTGTTTCAGCTTATTTTACATAACCCAATATGTTTGCTTGCATATATAATTATATCATGGACATTTTTCGAAGATAGAATATTTATTGAGGAATTAAGTCTAGTAGAGTTTTATGGTGATGCCTACAAAATATATCAAAATAATGTCGGTACAGGGTTACCATTTATATCTGGTTACATCGATGCTAATTGAATTAAAAAAAAATATATATTATTATCTCAGGAAAAAATTTATCTGCTAATCTTTGAATTAATGTACTATTAATGCAGCATATAAACTCTTTGTAACATTTATATTATTTTGTAAACAATATACCGTTTTTAAAATTGTAAGAAAAAAGGAACAGATAGTATTTCACATATAATAATAAACCTCTTATCATAATCATTTCGAAGTTTCTATGTATAACCGCCTTCTTTACCTATTTTTAGTTTGAAGACTGCATTTTTTTACTTAGTCAGTTTTTAACAATCAGTAATTCTTGATTAATAAAGGTTATGAACGTAGAAACTAATTATTTATTTAATGGAATTCGAATTATATATAAACATATATAAGAGAGAGAGAGAGAGAGAGAGAGAGAGAGAGATTGCCTAAATTTGTGCCGTAATAATCGCCCGAAATTAAATCTGAGTTAAGGGGATACAACACTTTTAAACCCTAGATTTACGAGAGAAAATTACAAAATTAAAGTAAATAATTTGAAATTTTTGTCGGCAATACTTAGTACAGTCGGCAGTACATAGTGGCACTTATTTGGTGGTGCAATGTTTTGTAAATTTGTTCACTGCCCGTAGGATTCTAAAGGAACGTGTGGTTCCTTTAGCTACAATTTTAGAAGGACACTTTTTATACTTGTAGTTTTGGTATACATGTGTGGATTATAATTTGAATGAGTAGAAAATGTTTGGCAATGTGAATACTGGATTTCTTCCTTCTTTTCGTTTATTATGCCACTTTTTTGTGCATAAACACTCTAAACCCAAAGTTGAAAATCAGAAAGTGAACCTACATTTTAAACTTTATGAGTATTTAAAAGTAAATGGTATTCTTACAGAGAATTAATTGATGGATTTTAATCTTTATGCATATTAATGCTACAGGTTTACACTTGATTGTAATGCTATCATTTTGAGGTTATCAATTACTTTTTAATATTCATAAAGTTTAAAATGTAGGTTTTAATCTTTTCACTTCCTGATTTTCAACTTTAGGTTTAGAGTGAAACATTTTCCAACATTTAAATTAAAATCCTTAAATTTATACTAAAATTTCAAGTGTACAAAGTGCCTTTCTAAAATTTTAGCACAAAGGAATCACACGTTCACTTGGAATCCTACGGACAGTGAAAAAATCCACAAAACTTTGCACTTAGTGCCACAATGGGTAAGAAGGAGTAATTTATGTTTCAGCACGGTAAATTTGAGGGTTTTATTATTAAGTATCGCTAACAAAAAAATTATTTACTTTAGTTTTGTTATTTTTCATCGTGAATCTATTTTTCAGGGTCTAAAAGTGTTGTGTCCCTTAAAGATTACCTGCTAGAACAATATTTGTATACAGACGCGAAAGATTAAGCATGTATCGAAGAAATTTGACAAGTTGTGTTCTTTAGGCCTGCGATAAATGCCACAGAGTAATATTTTTGTCCCACAGTCGATTCTCAGCAGCAAAAAGTTTGGTTTTATTTATGCCGTGAATGTTGGAAGCCTCCACAACAGCGTAAGGTGAATCGTCACGTATGTAGTATGCTATCCCTTCATTATTTGTATAAAACTGGCTTTCAATAGAAGTCGGATCACTAATTCGTAGTAAAAGTAAGCCATGATCGTTTCTAACAAAATTCTAACAAGCCATCAATGGAAAATAGCCACGATTGCAAAAGAGAAGTAAACCAGATCTCAGAAATAATTAAAACATTAAAATATTTATCAACTAAAAGTAGTTCTATTTCACAGTAATGTACATTAACTGAACTTGAATTCAGGTGCGCGATTCAAATATTCTTCAGTAATCTCTTTGCTGGAATATTTGTACATTTCAACTATAGAGTCACCGCTATTGGGATGTATTGTACTAAGTTTTAGGGGTCCAAATTCTCGATTAGCACGTAGAATGTCGTACCAAACGCAAATAATCTAAATCTAATACACATTATATGAGATTGCGTGGTGCGCTAAATCTGCGACTGAGGGCCAGTAGCAGTATTTGACCATGCACGATTTTCGAACTCACATACGCTACGAACGTCGGATAAAAGATCAGCAACATTGATCTTCGCAAAAATAGGTTTTGTTAAATCAGCCGCTGTCATAGCACATGTGTGCGCGATATGCCTGATACTTTAATTTTAGCGTATCGTTCTTTAGACTAGCTAACTCATTAGAATTTACTTAAATATTCTGCTTAAATTCTCTGATTCTTTAATCGTGGATTATCATGGTAATTTTAATTGATTTGGTAATTGCCTAGTGTGATTTGACCAAATAACTCTTTTAATGTATCGTCCAACGATAACGAATTCCAGTTTGCTGAAAGAAACACCGCTATTTTAAAGTCTAATTGCCTCAGCGGTGACAGAGGAGAATTCAAATTGAAGTCAACAACTTAACTATGACTAACTTCGCTGCGGTAACTAATATCTAAAAACGAACTTGTATCAAATCCTTGACTAGCCTCAAAAGTAGGTTCAACCGTAGTTAACGTAGATTTATGTGTTTAGACGCAACAAAAATTAAAAATTTTCGAGCCAATGATTCGCGCTAAACAGCCCAGATGACAATCCAACCCACATTACTGTATATTTCATTTATTACTAAAAAAGATACTTTTTTACTGTATAGAGGTGGTCGGAGTCCGGATAAAACATTCAGATTTTCAAATTTTATGGTTTAAAATGCAAATAAGGTAGCTTTAACATATATAGGGCTTTAAAAGTATTTTTAATAAAAAATTTTCATGACATTCGGAAGCTATTGTAATAGTGTAACAGCTCACATAGACGTATAAATCCAGGATAGGATGTTAACTAGAGTGGAGAGCTGTAAATAACTTGAAATCGTTTTTGACTATAATTTGAAGTGGGATAAACATATTTAATATATAATTAAAAAAACAAAGTACTTAGTATATATGTTTTATAAGCTAGCAAACATCATGTCGACGGTAACACTACGAATAATATATTATGCTTTTTCCATAGCATGATAAGCTATGAAATCTTAGCCTGGGGTGGAGTGTATAAAAATAATCGAGATCTGATGCAAAAATTACAAAATAAAATATTGAAGTTAATTAATAAAAACAGCTTCAACGTAAATGAAAGCCCTCTAAACCTAGAACGACTATTTATCTTCGAAGCAATAAGGCTACGTTATTACGACTTTAAAACCCAGTACTTAAGTTCTACAAGTGCTACTAGGAAAAAGAGTTTAATTATACCTAAAAGCTATAAAAGAGTCAGTGATAAAAAAGTATTAACAAATCTATCATTACATATTGTTGGAGTAGTGGATAAATAAAGACAAGGTTAATAATAATTGTAAATATATTGTTGAAAGTAAGTCGCATAAGCCACGAGTCGGCAATACATCCGTTAAGCTCGGAGTCTAACAGGCAAGAGAGAGAGAGAGAGAGAGAGAGAGAGTATAGTACAGTATCGCATAGTCTGACTCCGCGGAGCCGAGTATACAGTATAGTATGCGCTTAGAGTATATACGCGAGGCATGCGCACTAAGCTCGCGTTTGCTCGAGCTTGTCTCGTTGCACAAAATCGTCGTCAATCAGTAGATGGCGCGACGAGTACCTTTTTTATGTTTTACGACTGTATAAATTCACATATTACACTACGCCTCCTGAATTTTACAGATGTGATAAAAAATTTTCATTATAATTCGATACATTTCTGTTACATGAGTTTTTAATTTCTCATACAATTCGTCATCGCATTTTAGATTAATTGAATTAAGAGCATTTCAAATGAACTTGGCGATTATTACTTGGGTTTTACAACTGAATTTGGGATTTTACAACTGAACTTGGGATTTCGTATAAACGCTTTAGATTAGTCTTAAACCTTTTCTATTATTTAGGAACTTTGTTTTATCCAGACTCTTTGTGAAGATGTCTGCTAGATTACACTTTGAGTCAACTTTTACAATGTCGATTTCGCCCATTTCGTAACTTTCGTTTATATAATGATATTGTACTTCGATGTGCTTTGAGTTTAGAGTAAAATTTCCGAATTTAGCGATCCCGGTTGCTCCAGAATATCTTCGGATATAATTGTAGGATCATATAAATCTATATCGAAAGATTCAGTTAAGAAGTTTCTTATAGACAATATTTCAGAGACTGCTTTGGATAGGGCAACATACTCTGCAAATGTCGAACATTTTGTTACCGCACCTTGTTTGTGGGTTTTCCAAAAAATTACATTTCCAAATAATCTAATTACGTATCCGGTTGTGGATTTTCTATCTATATTGTCACCTGCGAAATCGGAATCTACCACACAATCTAGTATTTCGCTTTTTACATTATCACAGTATGTTATTTTTAAGTCTTTAGTCTTGTACGCATATTTTAATACTCACATTGCATACTTATAGTGAGTTTGATCAAAGCAACTTTGATATCGACTTAAATAATTTATTCTGTATAATATATCTGGCCTTGTGCCTGAGCTTATATACAGGGTGACCCAATTTAAACGGGCACCGCTCATAACTCGTCAGGGACAGCCACAATCGAAAAAATGGTAGAGACCAAAGTTGTAGGATATCGAAGGGGCAACCCGATGGTGACCTTGGATTTGACTTTGAACGCGTTTTTCAAGGTCATTTGAAGGTCAACTTTGGTTTTTTAAATAGGAACCCCATTCTTTTATTGCGGGAATGGAAAGAGCGGTAAATTTTACGTTCAGAATGGTATGTTCGGTTGCGGCACTGAAGGTCATCTCAATGTCCTGCAGCCAGAATGAAACCCCGCCTACGTAATTCCTCTAGCAACGCCAAATTAAAAAAAAGTGGTAGAGACCAAAGTTGTTGTATAGGGGGGGGGGGGAGAATTGTGACCTCGAATTTGAGCCAGTCCTACAAGGTCATTTCAAGGTCAAATTATTTTTTTTCAAACAGCACCCACTTTTTCGACTCCGGATCCTGAAAGCGTGTAAAATGTTGCACTTTAAACGAAGTAGTAAATTTAAAATAGAAGAAAAGATTTTAATCATTTAGCGTACCATTTCCTGAGTTTTGTCATCATTATAAAACTTGATGTCCAGGATCCACGACGAGGACGTAGCAGGGTGGATTTTCAGGTCCTACAACTATGGTCTCTACCACTTTTTTTTAATTTGGCGTTGCTAGAGGAATTACGTAGGCGGGGTTTCATTCTGGCTGCAGGACATTGAGATGACCTTCACTGCCGCAACCGAACATACCATTCTGAACGTAAAATTTACCGCTCTTTCTATTCCCGCAATAAAAGAATGGGGTTCCTATTTAAAAATCCAAAGTTGACCTTCAAATGACCTTGAAAAACGCGTTCAAGGTCAAATCCAAGGTCACCATCGATATCCTTCGATATCCTACAACTTTGGGCTCCACCATTTTTGCGATTGTGGCTGTCCCTGACGAGTTATGAGCGGTGCCCGTTTAAATTGGGTCACCCTGTATAATAATTCGCTAATCAGATACTTAATTGTTTCATCTATTTTGCTAGCTTGACCTAATTTTAAGTTTGTCTCCATTGCAGTATCATATAGTTTAGCATTTTCTAGATTATATTCGGCAGCTAAGGATTCAATATACTTAGTCTGACTCAAATCATTATCTCTATTGTCACTGTAATCAATATCAATACCAATGTATTGACTAACTTTTCCCATATCTTTTATTGCAAATCTTTTCATTATACTAGATTTTACTTGTTTTATTTTGTTTTTATCTTTGCAGCAAATTAAAAGATCATCTACAAAGACTAGTATGTATATTACATCTTTGGTTGTATTATTTATAAATAAACAATAATCATAATTACTTCTAACAAAGTTTAAACTTTTCATAAACTTATTAAAGAAATTATACCAAGCTCTTGGGCTTTCTCTGAGCCCATAGAGTGCCTTATGCAATTTGCAAACTTTATTGTTTCCTGTTTCATAACCTTTAGGTTCATTGATATACTTATGTTTTAACATAGCCATTCAGAAAGGCTGTTTCTACATCCATTTGTTCTATGTACAAATTATTTTTGTAGCTGTATGACAATAAAATGTTCAAAGTTTGCATTTTACCTACAGGTGAATAGACATTATCAATGTATTCTTTTTATTGGAAACCTCTAGCAACTAGTCTTGCTTTATAAACATTATTGTTTTTTCTTTTAAAAACCCATTTAACATCAATAACCTTTTTATCTTTTGGTGTTTCAACATTTTGCCAAGTATTATTTTTCTTTAGACTATTAACTTCGGAGTCCATCGCAATTTTCCATTATTTATATTCATTTGAGTTTAACGCCTTCTCAAATGTATTCGGTACATTTGCATGAATGTAATTTATATAAATGAAATGATTTTCTGGATTTCCATATTTGTTTACAGGACTTTTCTTTCTATTGGATTTTCTTTGCACTTTTAAGCTTGAATTATCATTTTCGGCAATATCAGAATTTAATTCGTTATCTCTACTTTCCCCGGAGGTCAGAGTAGAGATAAGAGATGTCACAGACGCACACGTCTGCAATGCGAGCAGCGAAGACGAGTCAGTGATAAGAGTCCGCCGAGCCGTACTTCGATGCATAGCGTCCGAATGCATTGTAGACGTTAGCTCAGTGATTAGAGCTCCCGCTTGTTAATCTCCTGGTCCGCGGTTCAAGCCCACGTCTACTCTTTCTCGCTTTCCGACTCCGTCCGTTACAGAGATTTAGTTCGATTTGAATTTACATCATATTCATTAATTTCGGATTCATTTTCCAATATCTCATTTGCTACCTTTATAGATTTACTTTTTTGCAACGCTTCTGGAACTCTTACAAAGACTCGACTTCCATAAATTTTCAAATTTCATGCGTTAGGTTTGTTACTGAAAAATATTTCATAAGGAGTTTTGTTCTCCGCTGTATTGGCAATTGTACGATTTTTTAGATAAGCAACAGTTTTCATAATCTCTGGCCAATATCGCCTGTGTATTTTTACTTCTCGCATTAAGCATCTACCTATATCCATAGCTGACATATTGTATCTTTCCGCTACTCCATTCAGTTCTTGGACGTACGGTGGACATGTTACTAGTTCTATTCCCTTAGACTTTACAAAATCATAAATCTCCCAGTTTAAATATTCTTTACCGTTATCACATTGCAACCTTTTTACCTTTTCATTGAATTTATTTTCTACTAAATTCACGAATTCTTTTAGACAACTGGCAGTATTTTTCTCCACCATAACCAGTTGTGTTATGTGGGCCGTTTAAATCAGTATGAATGAGTTCTAAGATTTGCGGCCTCGCAAATGCACTGCAGATACTTTTCCAGGTCATTAGCACTCTGTTCAGCCACGATTCGGTCCGTCCGTCCTTGAGACAGGTCTGCAGAAGGGATTGCTACGTTCTGCAGTTGCCTCTTGATTTTGTCCCTGTTTATGCGTCCGATGTCCCATCGTGTTGTCCGCATACTCTGTCTTTGCCTCAACGCAGCGTCACTGGTCAGGTTAAAGACGATGTACTGGTGATCACTGGCCGTGTAGTCCTCGAGCACTCTCCATCCCCCTAGCCTTGTCAACATCCTGTCTTTGGCTAAGGTTATATCTGGTATAGAGTTACCGAAGGCGGGTCGTCTGTACGTTTCTGTCATTTATGACTTCCAATTCTAGCCGGGTGGCCATTAGTAGAATCAGTCGTCCTCGTCTGTTCGTCGTAGGCATCCCCCATTCGATCGCTCTCGCGTTAAAATCGCCCGCCACGATTACATCGCCAGTAAGGTCTCTGACGACATCTTCCAGGACTTTTAGCTTGTCTTCGTATTCGCGCGCACTATTGTTCGGAGAAAGGTAGACACTGACAATAGTGATAGAGCCCACCCTTGCCCAAGCATAGTCTTCTCCGGTCCCACTGTCTATAATCCGCGCCGCGCTCGCCCCTCGCACCCACACCGCCACCGTGTTCGAGCTGCTGGCGATCCACGATGGCTCGGAGAGGTTTCTGTACTGCTCGCTTATCACTCCCGTTTAGGTTGCATTGAAGTATTGTCAGGTCCATTTTGTCTGTTTCGTCTTGCATTCAGTCAGGGCTGCTTTAAATGCTGCGCACGAGGCCGTGCCACGCACGTGTGCCAGATCTTGGTTAGCTCGTCCCGCGCAGAGGAAGCAGGAAGACGCGCTTGTGCACGCCTTGTCTACATGCCCCCTTTGGCCGCATTTCCAGCAGCGGTCTTGTCTGTCCGCTCCCTTGCAGTCAGCCCTCACGTGTCCATAGCCAAGGCACCTGTAGCACCTCGGAACTCAAAGCCTGCATCTAATCCGGCAATTAATCCACCCGATTTTAATTCGACCTTTCTTAAGTAAATCCGTTGCCTCCTTCGCGTCAAACTCACAGACAGCCAAGGCTTGTCCGCGGTTATTCGCTTCAAAGACGTGGACCTCTCGGTCGGTCGGGGTTACTAATGGTACATTACTGAAATCTAACATATGTATTAGTTAATTATTATTTCCATTAATAGTACATTAATAAAATATAAATTATATATTGCTTGGCTAAGTAATTGATACTAATAATACATTATTAAAACATTAATTTATATTGATTGGCTGAGAAATCGCCATGAATAATACATTATCAAAACATTTATTTTATATTTATTAGCTGAGTATTCGCCATTAATTATACATAACTAAAATATAAATTATGTATTAGTTAGTTATTATCTTCATTAATAGTACATTACTAAAATAAAAATTATATATTGCTTGGCTGAGTAATCGCCACTAATAATACATTATTAAAACATTAATTTGATATTGACCGAGTAATCGCCAATAATTATACATAACTGAAATATAAATTATATATTGATTGGCTGAGTTATCTTCACTAATAGTACATTACTAAAATTTGAATTATTTTTGTCCAAGTAATCGCCATTATAATTATACATTACCAAAATTTAAATCATATATTGATTGACTAAGGTATTTTTACTAATAGTACTTTACTAAAATACAAATTATGTATTAATCAGTTGTGTTATCTCCACTAATAGTCAATTAATGAAATTTAAATTATTTATTAATTGGCTGAGTAATCGCCATTTATTCTAAATTGTTAAAATATTACTTTTCTATTAATCGGCTAAATTTTCTCCACTAATAGTACATTACTAAAATTTAAATTACATATTGAGTAACTAAGTTATACTTGAAACTAAATATCATGTCATATTAATAATTGTAGATAAAATGTGAATTCAACATAATTATATTGAAATGATAAATGTAAAATATTGGCCCAATAATCGCCACAGAAACTATATTCAAAATCCAAATGTTAGATATACTTAATAATAAATTGTATAAATTTTAGATAATTAATCGTTAAATTTATTTTGTAGCGATATATTAGCACTATCATAATTTATGTATATTAAATCTGATGACGCATTTATAAATAATTTGTAATGCGGGCGTTATTATTAAAAATATTACATTTGATAATTAACGACAGTCTCTACCACGTGAAACGCAGAGAGCAAATTTACAACTAATATTAATATAAATAATCATTAACAATAGTATCATTTCCAGGCTACTTTACAAAAATAGGCATGAAACAAGATCATATCTGCACAAATGATTATTCGCAGAATTTTTTTCATACGAACCAAATCTGCAGATAACGTCTCGTCAAATGCGTAAATCCATAGAGCATGCGTCATTTCACATTCACAAGCAAATATCTTCAAAAAAAAAGATCGTATCTGCACGAATGATGATTCGCAGCATCCCTTTCATCCGGACCAAATCTTCATATAACGTCTCGTGATATGCGTGAATACATAGAGCAGTTGTCATTTCTCATTCACAAACAAATATCTTTAAAAAACCAGATCATATCTGCACAGATGATTATTCGCAGCTTCCCTTTCATCCGGACCAAATCTGCAGATTACGTTTTGTGATATGCGTGAATACATAGAGCAGTCGTTATTTTTCATTCACAAACAGATATCTTTAAAAAACCAGATCATATCTGCACAGATGATTATTCGCAGCATCCCTTT
>QLYP01000364.1:33088-48088 GCA_016647725.1 Nasonia giraulti
TATATATATATATATATATATATATATATATATATATATATATATATACGTCCTTTATAAAGTTATCTCAATCTCTAGTTTTCTTTTTATTCAGTTTTCCACCGTCTTCTAGTCCCACTGCTCTTTCTTCCAGCTCGATATCATTATATTATTCTTTTTCCTATCTCTTTCTTCCTCATAAATTCTCCATTATAGATCTTCCATCTGTTTTCTACCCTTTTTCGCCTCTGCCCCCGTTCTGTTTTTTGCGGTTTCCTCTGCTTGTGTTTCCCTACTTTTACAATTCTCTTCCCTTTTTTCGATTTTTTCTATTTTTTTTTTATTTCTTCCTCCAGTACTATGTACATTTGTCCCCAGTTCTCTATCATTTTCTCTCTCTCTCTCTCTCTCTCTCTCTCTTCCTCCTTCTTATCCATTTTTGTGTACATCTCTTTTACCTTTTGTAGGATCATATCCATCGTATTCTTCAAAATCCCTGTTATATCTTGTCCTATTTTCGCTATATCTCGTGGCGAACTTTTTACGTTACCTCCTCTAGCAAACGCATCCCTTTCCTCTTTGTTTTCCCCTGCAGCCTCTGCTTTTTCTTGCTAATTTTTTTAAATGATAACCTTTGGGCTCCTATCCTTTCTTTTTGACCCTGTTTCTTTTTTTGACATTCAACTGTCCTCTAGTTTCCTTTGTTTCAGAATATCTCCTGTTCTACCTCCTTCTCTACCTCCTTCCCTTTTACCGCCTCTCGGTGTACCCGTACTTTTTGAATTTTTCGCCTCTTTTATTGATTTCACTATACTCGGTTGCGGCGTTCTAAACCCCTGTTCCTCGGTTGCGCTCCCGTATCCCGTTCCGTGTATTATCTCTTGTAGCCCCGTGTTCGAACAGTTCATCGTTTCTTTTCCGCTATCTTTTTCTTTCTCTCTCTATTTCCTAACCTCAACTCTCCGTCGCTCACTTTCACATACCTTTATGTCGTTATTCTGTCTCTCTCTTTCCCGACTTTTTTTTCACTTGCCTTTTTCACCCCTTTCTCAACCTGCTCCCGCCTTTATTCTCTTTCCTTCCCATCTATTTCGTTTTCTACACTCCCTTAAATCACGCACCAGTTCACACACTCCTTCTCACAAACCAATCCAATATGGCACTTATATATATCTTCCTACATTATATAGCTATTTTAGCTATACTCTGCCCCCCCCACCCCCCACAAAATAACGTAAAAATCTTTCGTTTTTATGTTATTTTTAAAATTTGCGTTACCCCCCCCCCCACAGCCCCCACACAGAAATAACACGAATTTGGTATGATTAACATACCCAAAATGTACTGTTAGTTCATTTTCAGTAATATCTTCTGTAAACTTATTTTTGTATTTATTCCATATATCATCACCTTGAATATTTTCTGAAAGTCAAAACCATGCAAAAAACTGTCTTAACTAAATTGGTAACATAACAGTGCTTGCTTCTTCATCATGTTCTAATAAACCCATCTCAATAGCAGTGCCTTTATATGTACTGTAATTTATGTCTTTCGTGATATATTATTATTATTATTATTAAAAGGTGAGGTGGGCCTCCCATGGGAGGTCCCGGACACTTAGGTAAAAACCCATTGTGTCGCCCTCTAATGAAGCAGTGCCCTACGCGGGTAGGCCAGCCTTCCTCCAAAAGGCTAGTATGGCCCCCGAGCAGGTTGCACTTATGTCCTCGCACGTGGGGAAGTGATACCCCAGGTACAGGTGTCTAAGGTAGGAAAATTTTGGGCATTCCGTCAGTATGTGAATGGGCGTTTCGTCCCCCCCTCCACACCATCTACAGAACCCCTCATTCTCCTTCCCCGTCCTTAGACCATGATATCTAAGACGAATATGTCCTGTCACGATCTGTATCAGGAGACGAGAGTCCTTCCTGCAGTTGCCAATGGCACATACAGTCCATTCGGCGTTGACCTCCTGTCCAACAAGTGCCCTGGCTTCTCTGCATCCACCTGCGTATCGCCAGTCTCTGGCGCTTTCTTTCCTAACCCATTCTCGGACCACACCTCCTAGCAGGCTCCTTGCGGCTCTCGCGAAAGGCTCCGGTCCTATGGGGGGGATTTTTAGCTCCCAGAGTTGCGAGTCTGTCGGCAATTTCATTGCCTCTGATACCAGTATGCCCTGGTACCCATAGCAGTCTGACCATGTTATCCATAGACAGCTGATTGACTGCCATCTTACAGGCCCAGACTAATTTGGAGGCAGTCTTTTGAGCTGTAAGAGCTTTAAGAGCTGCCTGATGGTCTGAACAGATGGTAATGGTTTTCCCTCTCTTTCCGAGTTCCATGATCCTCTGCGAACAGGTTAGTATAGCGAATATTTCGGTCTGGAAGACCGTGGCATTCAGTCCCAGGGAGAAGAAGGTGCCTCTTCCATCCCTGCGACAATAATACCCCGAGGCTGTCCCTTCCATTCTCCCATTCCTCTCTAGCGGGTATGACAATCCTATATCTTCTTCCAAAGATGTAGCGTGGGATCATCATATCCGTTTGCATGGTGAATTCAGGTGTGAGACCCAATCCGTCTGGTAATCGGGTGTGTCTCGTTCCTGTTCTCCACTGTCCAAATCCGTTGAGTCGATGGGCAGCCTTGACCGACTCCCCAACGATGGTGAGGTGAAGTAGTTCCACCTTCATCAGAGTCCCAAGTGCTATGGTGGGCGTGGTTCTATATGCTCCTGTCACCCCTCTTAGCACCTGTCCTCTGAGTTTCTCCATTTCTGCCCTGGCCCCCACCTGCTCCACCCTTGGCCACCAGACCAGAGCGACATATGCAAGTCGCGGTACCAAGACGGCCCTGTAAAGCCATATGATTATCCGGGGACTGAGTCCCCACGAGCTGCCAAAGGCCCTACGGCATGTCCAAAGAGCAGCCAGGAATTTATCGCATTGAGCTTTTAAATGCGTCTTCCAGGTAAGCTTCTTATCGAGGACTACGCCTAGATACTTGGCTGAATCTTTTGCCTGCAGAGCGACCCCAGATAGTCTGGGCATCCTGCAGGTATCCAGCTTGTATTTGCGTGTGAAAATCACCAGCTCAACCTTCTCCGGGTTAACGGAAAGCCCAGTTAAGCGGCACCATTTCTCCACCTTTCTTAGAGCGAGCTGCACGACGTCCATGGCTCCACCAGCCTCTCTGCCCCTGATAAGTATCAGAAAGTCATCCGCATAGTCCTGAGCACAGCAACCCCCCGAATTCAGCGCTTCTAGCAGTCCGTTGGCCACTAGGCACCAAATCGTAGGGGACACCACCCCGCCCTGCGCACATCCCTTACTGACGGTCCCCGAAACCGTTGCGGTTCCTAACTTTGAAACCACAGTTCTGCAACTGAGCATACTCTGAAGCCAGCTAATAAGCGGCCTCGGTATCCCCCGCAGCTCCGATTCCTTTACGACTGACTCGATAGACGTGCGATTGAACGCTCCCTCTATATCAAGAAATACTTCAACCATGAGTTCCCCCCTTTCCAGCTGCTCCTCAATGCGACTGACCGCTGAGTGTAGGGCGCTCTCTGTAGAGTCTGTAGAGAGGCCTGCCCTGTATGCATACTGGTTAGGGTGTAGGGGCCTAATATTGAGGATCTCGCTTTGGATAAACCTATCTACCAACCTTTCAAGTGACTTGAACATAAAGGAGTTCAGACTAATGGGTCTGAAGTCCTTAACGGTTGTGTGACTCGGCTTCCCTGGTTTGGGAATGAACACGACCTTGGCTGTTTTCCAGATAGCTGGTACGTGAGCCAAGACGATGCTAGCTCTGAAGAGTTTAGTCAGGGGTCCTATCAACTCCTCCAGCCCCTCCTGTAAAAAGGCCGGGTAGATTCCATCAATACCCGGTGCCTTGAAGGGGTCGAAGTTACTGATGGCCCACCTGATTTTCTCTGGTGACAACCGTAGCTGCCAGTCCCCATGTTGTCCTTCGCGGCCTTTCCCCTCCATAACTCTCACCAATCATGTCCTGGGCAGGTTGAAAGTCCGGAAAGTTGGTCTGCAGAAGTAATTGTAAGCACCCCTCCTCGGAGGTTGCGTAATCTCCTGTAGGTAGCTTGATTGCTTCAAGCCATACCTCAGGATTCTTTACAAGAATTCGTAGAAGTCTAGCTGCATCCGGATATCTCTCGATTCCTTCGCTGTAGTCCCTCCACCCTTTGACTCTTGCCGCATTAACGCTACTTTTGTAGCGCCTCTGGATGTCCCTATGCCTAAGCCAGTCACCGGGACTTCGAGTGTTTTTGGCCCTGTTATAGGTCTGTCTTGTTTCCCGCCGTAGTTTCTCTAGTTCCTGGTTCCACCACAGGGTCCTCTTGGTGCCTCTTGGGATGGTCCAGGGACAGCTTCTTTGGAACGAGATCACGACTATCCTGACCAGCTCTGCTGCCCAAAAGTCAAGATCGCTCGTACGACCAAATTTTGGTTTGAAGGTGTGGAGCTCGTTTCTAAGGTTTTCCCTGAAGAACGCCCAGTTTGTTTTCCTGGGATCTCTAAAGGCCCTTGTCTGCGAGTTCCTCTCTTTCCATTCAAAAAGAATATATCTGTGGTCAGACAGCGAGGGTTCATCCGAGACCCTCCAGCCGCCTATCCACCCTTCTATTCCCGTTGTACACAGGGTCATGTCGATAACCTCACTTCTAACCGCATTGTAGAAGGTTGGTTCCCTGCCCCTGTTTAGTATACACAAACTGGTTGTGGCCAGATACTGCAGCAGCACATCTCCCCTGCTGTTGTTGTCCGAGCTGCCCCAGACTGTGTGATGCGAATTCGCGTCGCACCCCAGAATCAATGGAATGTTCCGCGTTCTGCAATCGTTGATGTACCTCCCCGGGCGGAGGCTCTTCCTGGGAGTCGTATGGAAAGTAACCTGAGGCCACCACCACGTCCCTCTCGGCTCCCCCGTCCATAGGAAGCCTCACCTTAATTGCTGTAAGATGGCCACTGCACCGGGCCGGTAGCAGCAATGCGTCAAGGCCTTTGACAAGAATACATGCCCTGGGGGTACTGCACGCAGGGTCACGGATGATCCATCCGGCCCCTCCCAATCCCCTGACTCTACCCGTGACCACCCACGGTTCTTGTATTAGGCATATACCTGTGTGCATCCTAGCCATGCGCCTGGCCAGGGTAGCCGAGGCGCCTTTGCTATGGTGCAAGTTAATTTATGTGAATGCTGTCCCGTCCCCAGCCATGGTGATTAGGACGGACCAGCTCCACTTTGCTCCCACTGCCCCCGGGTGCCCTCGTCCACCCTTACCGTGACCCTACCGAGCCCCCAGTGCAACTGATAATTTCGCTGCCGGAGCAGCCTTACCGAGGCTTCGGGTATGCTAAGCACCAGGAAGGTTCCACAGTCGGATCCCTCCCTGTTTTCCGTGCTTAGCACCCTCCACCTGTTAACGCGCAGGCCCGGATGCCTGTGGTCCAGCCGTTCCAGGACGCCCGCCGGCTCCAGTCTCTTGCCAGGAATCCGAAGGGTGGCCCTTCTCGGCTTTCTCAGCGCCGACATCTCTACCAGCGCTAATTTTGCACCCTCCCAAGGTCTTAGCCGGGGGGTTATTTCCTCCAGCCAGTCTCTCGAGAAGGTGTTACTAGCCACCACAATTATGGCCCCCAGCCTGACAAAGGAGTCGTCGAACTCGGGCCACGGTCCGGCTTCGATCTTATCGACCTCGGCCTGGACCGCCTCACTGACGAGTGCCAGCTGCTGGGCAGTCAGCTCCTCGTCAGGATAGCTCACGCAGACGACCGCCCTCGTAAGGAGGTCCACCATCCTGGCGGCCAAGACGTCCGTTTCTATATTCGGACGTTTACTGGCCGGGTTCGCTGGCGGGGTCGAGTCAGCATCCATGCGGCGCTTGACTCCACCTGGGGTTCGTTCTCCGCCAGCGGAGATCACCGCCGTGTGTCAAGGGTGCGAAACGGAGGGTCCCTGAAGGTTCCCAGCCCTTGCCGCCTCCTCCAGCTTCTTTCGGGCTTCTCTCTTCCTTTGGGCCCCCGATCTCTTTGGCCTGAGCCTCAGAGTCCGGAGCCCCTCAGAAACAGCATCAGTCGGAGGGTTCTGCGTGCCCCCCCCCCCCCCAACGAGATCACCGGCAGTGCACTATGGTGCGCCTGCCAGTGGCAACAATTTTTGTTACAGGTCCTCCCTCATGCTGACCTGCCCTCCCACAAAAATCCCCGAGTTTTCCTAAGAAATCTCGGGGTTTCCACCAGCTTCTACCTCTGAAGGGGCCACCGAAGCGTCCCCGGATGAGGCCCCAGCGGGGCAACTATAGTTGAGCCCTTGGTTCGGCAGATTGAGGGCATTACTGCCCAGAAACTGCCTCCCCTCCGACTCCGCGCAGGGGTCTCCCACCTCAGACCGATTGGGCGTTGCCGCCCGGTGGTCTTCAGCTTCCTCCCCCTCTCCACCCTTTCTCGAAAGATTTTTTAAGTAACGGTCCATTTTAGTCCCACGAGTAGCTAGGGAAATAAAGGTCCGTCACTGCAGATCCCCGCATGCAGTGGTAAGGCTAAATACCCGGGGAGGTCGTCAGGTATCCCCGGGGCACCGTTGGAGACTACACAGTACCCCGTGCGGCCTACTAGTCTCTTCGGCACGGTTCTGTCATACCTTGGGCGTGGGGGGGTGAATATACCCACCGCGGGTCACCACTCCACGGTGGAGAGCTGCTCCTTGGTTGCGCTGGCGGACCACCGCCCCCGAGAAGGGATTCCGGGATTTCTTTTTTGCCATATTTTTTTGTCTTATTAAATATATAATGTTCTGGAATATTCACATACTTTAAAGATTTTGCAAAATCATCAATTTTATTTAATTTAAACCAAGCTGTTAATGGTGTTTGCTAACTGTTTAATTTTACTTATTTCAAATAATAAATCTTATAATTTGTGTGTTTTTCATGTACAGACATATTTTCAACTTTATGATTTTTAATACAAATTAAAAATTTTTTAATACAAATTAAAAGTTATCAGCTATCAACATAAATTGTAATTTGGTCAAAGTTTTTCTTGATTACAATCATCATTTTGAAATTTTTGAATTTTGACAAATGCTTTGTCACTATCTTTGTGAATATACTTATAGATACATATTTTATACTCTGAATAGATGCACAAAATTCAGCATTTATGTGGCATTTGTATTTCATTCACAAAAATTTATTATATAGTATAACCATTGAATTATTAACTGGAATGTCTTCCTTATTTTTAGTTCTATAAAAATGATTCTCGAAACTATTGTCTGTTCTTTTATATTGATGATAACCATCTTGTTTTATTATTGTTACATTAGCAAGAAATAATGCACACTGCATCTTCTCATACTATTCGGTAGGCAGAAGCGACCCGCAATCCACTTCTCCTGTAAACTATTGACAGCTTTCGTGCATAGGTGTAAAAACAAATATATACAAAGTTCTAAAACTATATAAAATTGCGTCAATGCCTTATAATAAAATATCAACATTTGTCTATATATAAAAAAATATATACAAAAATTAATAGTCAACTAAAAGAAATGCGCCAGTGCATGAAATATATAAGAAAAAATTATAATAAAAAGTATAATTGCTAATAACTAAGAGAGAAGGTAAAAAGACAATGAAATTAATTTTGGATCGCGAAGTGCCTGAACTCCTGTAGCCGGTCGGGGATTTTGCGGCGAACCACCTCCAACATTGCCACAACGTCTGGTGCCGTGGGGTGGTTGACAGTAGTGGCTGTCTGCTGTCTTGTGGCCGCTAGTTGCCTCCGGATGACCCCCTCCCAAAAGGCTTTTGTTCTATGTGCCTCTTCGAGAGAGAGGAGCACGCTTCGTTTTTCTCCAGGGGGAGTCTGCGCGATGAAGCTGATGGTTGCGTGACGATGATGACACTAGGTGGCGGGGCTTGCCAAGCTCCTGGTGCTGGTGTTGTCCGCTTCCTGGGCCTCTCCTCTTCTGGAGCCTTCGGTGTGGGTGGCGGCCGCATCGGTACTGGACGTTGGGTAGCGCACTCATCGTAGGTCCTTCATAGGTTGGCTGGAGTGCTTCTCTAAGGGCGCGGTTCTACTGTTCCTCGAGATGGTGGTGACGGGTGGTTGAAGGTTTAGGTTGTGGCGTTCCGGGAAGTAGTGGACTTGATTTGGTAAAACCATCCCCGTTTGTATCTTCCAGAGCCCGGCCGAAATCTCTGCGGTTGTCCCTCAAGACACTTATGGAAGCAGATTGACCGGCGGTCCGTCATTTTTAATTGAGAAAATGATGCGCGTGTTAGAGAGTGTATAAAGATAGAAGAGAGTAACAAGAAAACAAAAGTGATGTTTCTTACCAACACTCGTCTTGCCTATGCGCGATCTCCCGATCGCTTGTCTGTGTGCCCGGAGAGCCTCTCCGTCTGTATCCAGGACGATACCTTCTTAACCGCGGTCTCTTGCGAGGTGCTCATGGCAGTGGTCGAACTAGAAATGAGTTCTCGGCTCCTCTCATTTTCAGTTTCCAAGTCAAAGAATTTTTCGGCAGCCCGCGGCCGCTATTTGGCGGTCAAATTGAGTTGTTATTGTTTTAAGTCGCGCGCGTTGATATTAGTACTCTATCGTAATGAGTTTATCTATCTATTTTGAATGCGGTAAATTTACGCGAATTTTTTGCAAGTTTCACCTGCCAATAGCTCGATGTAAAATCGGATACGCTTGTTATTGGCTTATCAGTACACCTTTAAAGGACTTCGTCGATGCCGAGAGGCCCCTCAAAGTTGTTTTGGTGGAGGAGTGGTATCGGTGAGTACTAGTTCATGTTGATATGTGGTTAATAAACCCGGCTTCTTTTCAAAAACTTCTTTGTTTTTTATTATTATTTGTTTTAGTTTCTCTTTTTGCGCCTCACTAAGGTTTTGGCAAGATTAAATATTTTCTTCGATTTCTCTTATAGAGATTTTGTAAGGATTTTTATAATTGTTTTCATAGTCTTCGTAAAGGCTAACTAGATTTGAGAGGATCCCTTCTTCGGTGAATCTACTCGTTTGAGTGATCGCGAGTGATGTGAATTCGTTACGAGGTACAATGTTGTCTACGTACGACATTACGCCGTCGATCTTACCTATTGAGAAAAGAATTTCCTCTTTCCTTGTGTCAATAAGCATTTTTAATAATTTAACCGTATCGAAGCCGATGATACATGGTTTAATTAATTTGGGGATGACTATGTATAATTTTAATAGTCGTTTTAATGAATTTAGTATTTAACCGTACTTGAAATTTTAATCGAGCGGATTTGCTACCTGTAGCGCCTTTGACCATTTTACCACTTATGGGTAGTGTTGGACAGGCTTTAAATATTTCGTGATTTTGATAAAAAAATTCTTCTGATATTGCCGTTACTTCGCTTTCCGTGTCGATAAGTGTATTTACGTTAACGTTCTCAAGAGATATTTAAATTTCCGGGCAATGTGAAATTTTTAATTCATGACCATCCGGGTTGATATCGTACAGTAGATCATTACGAGGGCCTCCCATAATGGATGCCATTATTTTAGTAGTTTCGTCTTTCTCCTTCCCTGGAGGAAGCGCATCCAATGCTGACGCAACTACTGCTCGTTTTCCGAGTCAATCTCGAATTTAAAAACGTCTAGAGGGTTTTTAGTAAAGGTTATCTTTTTATTTGCCCCTCCCCCTTGCTCCTGTGTTTTGTTGACGTTAGTTTTGTCTGTTTTGTTTTGTTTTTTATTTGTTGATTGTATTGTTTGTATTTTATGTTCCGTTGGTTTTGGCTTTGGCCATGATGTGTTTGTGTTAGGATATGATTTGTGTGCGTCCGTTTTACTAGGGTAGTTAGTATTTGGATTCTTTTTGTGGGTTGTTTTGTTAGTTATTTGACTCTCTTTCTTTTTTAATGCATCATTGTTGTCGAAATCGGCGAGCATTTCTAGAAATTCATTGATTTTTTTAATTTTGCCCTGGGTTAAATTGACCGTATTTAACTTTTTTTGCGTTATATTTTTGTATATTTGTTCCATAATCGTTCTTTAATTTTTTCAGAAAATGTATTGAAACTATCTGGTTTGAAGGAGGTACCACCAATTTTGGGCTTCGCCTTCGAGTGCTTGGGAAATGATACATGTTAGCTCTTGATCATCTGGCTGCATAAGAGCTATGAAGTTTTGCAGTTCGGATACAAATTTCATGGGTCTTTCCCCGGTTATCCCTTTGAATTTTGGAATCGTGATTTTTAACCGTCGCGGTGCATCAGCTGCGTCAGAGTGCCCCAAGGCTCTTTTTGACTGAATTTTTCTTTCTATTTCTTTGTAATCTTTCGATTGTTTTTTTAAGAATCTGTTTTATTTCATCGCGAAGCTTGTCTTCCAAAACATTTGATTCCATTTTTTCTGGAAGTTCATCAAGATTTTCTCGCAAAGTCACGTTTCGAGATATAAATGTGTCATTTTCCGTTTCCAGTAACTCTACATGACTGATCAAGTAACTATAATTAGTTTTAATTTTACTGATTTGCAGTGCAAGTGCATCAACCTTTTCGTTGATGTCAGTTGTCTGTACATCGCAGCGTTGAGGTGTTTTGTCACTTATTGAAATATCTGGAGACTGTGACGTTTCATCGTTTTCTAATTTGTCTGTCTGACTCTAGTGCATTTTGTCTAGTGTCCAAGAGAGAGAGAGCTCATCAACTACTGCCTGTTGCCATACAATTTCACTTGCGTCCTCTGTTGGGGTCTTGGATTTTTTCCATAAGAACCGCAGAGCGACGTTTATTTACAAATTGGTTGGTATCCATTGTGCTTTAGCATACAGAAAAAAAAATATCAAGGTGATACGGTAGGCTTTTAATAGACGAGTCTCTCTGATGATACTAGGTGGGGAGATTTAATTGTATTCTATATTTGTAGATCTTGAATCCCGGCCGTGATATACTCGATTTGAATCTCTAATTTTTCAAGGCGTGAGTTAACTATTTCCAGCCTGGTGTTGAATCGGGTTTGGAGAGTTTTAAAAGCTTCTTGCATATTTTAGTTATGTTTTTTTAAATCTTGTTTCGTGTTATCGAAATGTTGCCTGGCAACTCCTAAATCCTTCCAACATTCCGAGGCTTTCTCGTTAAATCTTACCAAATTTAGTTTGAGATAATTTATTTGTTTGCAAGTAATAAATGACTAATTGTAATTCGCTTTTGTGATTGTAAATTTGTAGCTCGGTTAACGAGTGAGAAATATTGTTGATCATTAGCTCGAAAAAAATTTTATTGACCAAGTATACGATTCATATTGATCGCAAACTTGTGTCCCTGTTCGCGTGCCAATGAAACGTGCCAGATTGCTCCTGATAGAAACCACGAGGCCGTGTTAGATTATCGAACACGAGTTATGCGAGAGGGCGGTGAATGCACTAGTAGTCGGTTTTATATCCGTTATCAACGTGTAGCAAGTTGCGTTGATTCGGGATTTCCCTGCCCTTACCCGACTATGAGAACAATGTAGCCGTGATAATTATATCAACATTTTCTTAGTCTGATACAAAACAGGAGGGGCTGACATCCCCAGGCATACTTCGTGTGTGCATCACACACATACTAAATGCGAAGGTAGTCGGGAGTACTTGGCTAAGTCATATAGTAAGCCAGGTACGATCTGGAGTTAGAGCCAGTGAGAAGACTAGAGAAGAAGTGACTTGCTGCTGCTTGCGGAGCTCCTTTTATACCTGGGTCAGCCCCTCTACGCAATGGTTTATGCGTGCTCGCCATTTCTGTAGATGCTGTAAACTACTTTGTAGCCGCTCGCCTGGTAACCGACCGCTGTCGGTAACTTATGGGTTGTCGCTGACTTACCGATTGTCGCTTTTTTATCCCGGGGCCGTCTCAATGTGTAACATCCCTGGTTAACGAAGACCAAGTTAAGGTGGGCGAGTGCTTCCAATAGCGCTAGTCCTCTTTCGTTCGTCCTTTGGCTGCCCCACTTTACTGCCCAGGCGTTGAAATTGCCTGCTATAAGTACTGGTTTTCTTCCTACAGCACCCTTAACTATCCGGTCCAACAGTCGTCTGAATTGTTCTATCGACGTGTTAGGAGAAGCATAGCAGCTGTACATTTGTACGCCTACGACCTTAGCGCGTACGAATCCTTTATTACGTCTTGTCATTTTTTCTTGGCAAGCGACGTCTCCGCATGCCCATATCGCTGCTTTACCAGTACTGTCCAGATCCCACGATGGTTCGTTCAGTTCTCTGTATTGTTCACAGACGATAGCTATGTCGATTTTAGTCTCACGGACATACTGGCTCAGTAGGTCCTGTGGAGTCGGTAAATGCAGCTCGGTAAACTGGGCATGCATAGCAACCAGATGCGTGGTTACTCTTTCCACCTGTGCCTCCTTTGCAGAGTACACAGTTGGGTTGGTTCTTACACTCCTTTGCTTTGTGCTCATCTTTTCCACATGTAAAGCAAAGCTTACTTCTGTCTTCAGTTACTGTGCAGTTTCTACCGACATGGCCAAAACCTAGATATTTATAACACCTGAGCGACTCGTTTTTGGGGTTAGCCACCCGGATCCTACAGTTGATCCATCCTATTCTGATCTTCCGTAGCTTACTGATCTTAGCCGCTATGTGAGCTGGTACCCGTATCACTGCAATCTGCGTGTCACCATACGTCTTTTGCAGAGATCGTATCGTATAGACTTCTATGATGTTCTCTTCGCCAATTTCTGTCTGTAGTGCTTCTAGTACCTCCACTTTTGAGGTAAGCATGTTCAGATCTCTTATTTCAATGTTTTTTCTTTCTGGAGTGCTTTTATTGTGGCGCTTTCCACTAGTACCGCTTTAACTGCTTCTTGGAAGTCCGAGGTTTTGACATCTCTTGTGCGTTCAAGCTCTATCAGAAGATCTTCTGCAACTGTTCTGCGTATTTTATTTACGCTATTCCTCAATGTATTAAGTGACGGAGTTGCTTCCATTTTTGACAAAATGTCTACATAGCTCTTTCCTTCTGCAGCCCTGATGAATCTTCCGAACGGAAGAGCCCCGGGAGGGTGGCATTTCTGCCAGGGCAGTTGGGTGAACCCTGAGATTTCGGTAACCTCGGTATACCTCCCACGAAAGGAAGGGGGAAGGATCAGTAATGTTCCGAGCTGTAACTAGTCAAGTGATTGAAGGACCATCCGGTTGGCGAAGATCGAAACTAGTATACCCAGGCCCTTGTAAGCTAGTCGGGCTCTAACTAGCTGCTTGGGACTCTAGCCCTGGGAACGCTCCGGCGTAATGTATGGTTGGCCAATGCCAGAACGAGTGGGACGTTTAGAACGTGGTAGCTTGCTTAGTACGCTCGGCGGAAACGCTTGCGAACTCTCTACTGGGGAGGATAAAATCAGTACCACGGGGTCGGGGAGCCGCAGGGTAGTAAATCCTGTCCCGACAGGGTAAAGGACTCGTGGTGGCGGTGGTTGCCCGTATGCTGGGCAGAGAGTTTAACTTTCGATGTGTGAGTTGCAGCAGACAACTCGGGTATTGACCTGCAGAGTCATTAGGGATTAGATGGGTCCCGACGCCCATCCGAGCGACAGGATGACTTCCCACTTAATGTCACCAGAAATCGGTAGGCCGTTGAATGTAAACGCGTGCATTCTTTGGTCGCGTTGGCCGAGCGTATCTCGGCCCCGCGCCCCACGGGGGGCCGTGTGGGGAAGCCCAGTGCATAGCCCGCACGTTAAACAATTGGAGTAATGCAGCCCTGATGAATCGTTCGAACGGATGATCCCTGCAGAGATGCGGCCCTCCCGGTGGTTCGTGCCCGTCAGGTCAAGATGTCTGAAGCCTGCGTTTCGATAAGCCCGGTAGGAAGGCCTCTCACGACAGGATGAAGGAAGGGGTAGCAATGCCTCGAGCTGTGACTAGTCAAGTGTTGGATGGACCACTCGTAATGGTAAATAACAAAACTAGTACTCCCAGGCTCTCATGGTTGGTTGGGCTCTAATCGACCGCGGAGGCTCTAGCCCTGGGGACGCTTCAGCATGAGTCATAGTTGGCCAATTCTAACAACAAGTGGGGTTCTATAATGTGGTAGCGTTGTATAGTATGCCGAGCGAAAACCTTTGTGAACTCTCTACTGTGGAGAATAAACTGAGTATCACGGTGTCGGGGAGCCGCAGGGATCGGTTCTGTCCCGACACGGTAACGGATTCGCCATGGCAGTTGGTTGAATTAGCTCCATATCGCTTTAAGAGCAAGAGACGCCGTTATAAGGAAAGGCCTGAAAACCTCAGATCCTTAGCCAAGTATAGGCTACCTGAGGTAATGCCTGGGAGGAGCTTGAGATCCTAAGTAGCTGCATAGTACGCGACGACTCGGGTACGTGCCTGACAGAGCGCGTAGGGATTGGATGGGTCCCGCCGCCCGCTAAGCGGGTGTAAGTTTCCACAAATAACGAGCACGAATCAGTAAGTTCCCAGGTGATGAAGCGAAAAGCGGGCCTGAAACCCGGGGGCTGCGTTGATCCGAGCATATCTCGAACCATGCCCAAGCAATCGAACGGATGCACTAGAAGCTGCGAAGCAAAGGGAAAGGTGGCGGTGTTGGCGAGTAGGGAAAGTTAGTGGCTTATTAAGCTGCGTGTAAATGATATGGCCCGCCTAGCCAAGCTGATTGTAAAAAAGAAGAGTGTGAATGTCGAGGGGCCGTGGACGAATACCGAACAAAAAAAAAACAATGCCAAGTGCCTAGTACCGGAGCCTAGCGGCGGAAGGTGCTCCCTGAGTTGTGAGAAGGCTATGTGGGAAAGCCTAGTGCGACGCTCGCATTTAAAAACAAATGACTATATGCAGTCTTGATGATTAAAGCATCGGGTCTGGGAGGTCTTGTCCGCTTCGGTCCATCCCTGCTGGTCCTATTCTGGTTTGTAACATCAGGGACACTTTTATCCTCTTTGCTTGCCTTTTTCTTCTTTTTCTTTGACTTTCTTGTAATGACTTCCTGCCACGCTGCCTTTTGTGT
>QLYP01000364.1:54493-70120 GCA_016647725.1 Nasonia giraulti
TATATATATATATATATATATATATATATATATATATATATATATATGTCATCGCCACTATCAGTTCTAAATATAAATATAAATGGCCTGATTATAAATAATAATTGTTCTTCTGAGTTAACGCATTATAAAATTCGAATATTCCCTATTATATTAAAGCGAAATCTATTTTAGCGCTCTCCGTTTCTCATCAATTAATTAACAACCTTGTGCAATAGCATCGACTTAAAGGTAACGATTTCAGATCCGTCTCACTGATCGCCAAAACGAACAGCCTCCTTCCATTGAAACCCATAAGGTCAATATATGCACAAGGTTGTAGTTATTGAATGTTTTAAACACACTTCAAATAAAAAAAAATATAAATGATAATTTGCGCAGATTTAAAAAATTTCTGTATATTTAAATTATCTAGGACTATGATTATGATATCGCTTCCAGAGGTCAGAGCCGAATGAGCACTGGAACCAATTTTTCACGCTATTTATACATATTTTCGCGCATGCGCGGATGTCATTTGTAAACAAAAGAAAAATTTTTGTATAAATGCAACATACTTAGTCTTCCAAACGTTCAGTCTGCTTTCAATACTGCAATAATTTGAGTTAATAACTATAAAAGATTATTCTAGACAATTTTATTAATTAAAATAATAGAATTCATCCATGTTACCGCTTCTTTATTACTATTATATTGTGAGACTTTTAAAAATTATACTGTATATTTACTTAAAAAAAATGTGCATCTTCTTGAAGGCGATATCAAGGTGCCAAGATGACTCCCTGATCGACGGGTCGTCCTTTACAATAAGGAGCAACGTTTGTAAATCGAATGTACCGAAAAAGCTCGTGACATGTTGTAGATAATGTCTAGTTGCCAAGCTGACTCTCTGATCGCTGGGTCGTCGTCTACAAGAAAGAACATCATATGTAAATATAATATACCAATAAAAAGTAAGTTTTTGTAGATGATGTCATAGTGCCAGGATGACTCTCTGATCGACAACACGCCGTGACAAGAAAAAGCATCATTTATTAATAATAATTTACCAAAAGAAAATCGTAACTTCTTGTAGATGATGTCTAGGTGCCAGAATTACTCTCATATCGACAAGACATCGTTTGAAGGAAAAGGATTATTTATAAATCAAATGTATCAAAAAAATTCGTTTCTGCCCCTAGACGTTGTCCAAATGCCGATGCAACTCCCTGATCAACGGGCTGTCGACTACATGAAGGGGCATCGTATGTGAATCGAATGTACTGAACAAAAAAATTGGTACTTTTCGTTGACGATGTCTATGTGCCAGGGTTACTCTCTGATTGGCGGGATATCGTCTTTAAGAAGAAGCATCGTATGTAAAAATCGAATGTACTAAGAAAAGCGTAACTTTTGGTAGACGTCGTAAACAAGAAGGAGCAACGTATGTAAATCAAATATACCAAAAAAGCTCGTAACATCTTGTAGATAATGTCTAGGTGCCAAGATGACTCCCTGATCGCCGGGTCGTCGTCTACAAGAAAGAACATCATATGTAAATATAATATACCAATAAAAAGTAAGTTTTTGTAGATGATGTCATAGTGCCAGGATGACTCTCTGGTCGACAACACGTCGTTACAAGAAAAAGCATCATTTATTAATAATAATTTACCAAAAGAAAATCGTAACTTCTTGTAGATGATGTCTAGGTGCCAGGATTACTCTTATATCGACAAGACATCGTTTAAAGGAAAAGGATTCTTTATAAATCAAATGTATTAAAAAAAATTGTTTCTGCTCCTAGACGTTTTCTAAGTGCCAAGCTAACTGATCAACGGGCCGTCGTCTTTAAGAAGGAGCATCGTATGTAAAATGAATGTACCTAGCATTATTCATAAGTCAAATGTACCAACAAACATCGTATTCTCTTGTAGACGTTGTCTAAGTGCCAAGATGACTTCCGGATCGACAAGACGTTGTAAACAAGAAAAAGTATTGTATGTAAATCCAATGTACGGAACAAAAAAATTGTAACTTCTTAAATATGATGTCTATGTGCCAGGATAACTTTCTGATTGACAACACATCGTTACATGGAAAAGCATTGTTTATGAGTAAAATGTACCAAAAAAAATCGTATTCTCTTGTAGAAGTGCCAAGATAAATCTCTGATGAACGGGTCATTGTCTACAAGAAGAAGCGTCGTATATAAATCTGATGTACTAGAAAAAATTAAAAGTTTTTATAGACGATGTCTATGTGCCAGGATGACTTTCTGATTGGCGGGATATCGTCTTTAAGATGAAGCATCGTATGTAAATCGAATGTACTGAACAAAATCGTAACTTTTGGTAGACGATTTTAAGTGCCAAGATGACTTCCCGATCGACGGAACATCATACACGATAAAATCACTGTATATTAAATTTGCCGATAAAAAATTATATCTTCTTGTAGACGATTTCTAGTTGATAGGATGACCTCAAGATCTACGGGACATCGTTTACAAGATAGAGCATCCGATGTAACCCTTAATGTATAAAAAAAACGTATGTTCATCATATCGTTGGAATAGTCCTTATTATGATCATGCTCTGCATTATCTGATCTGGACCAAATCCGGAAATTTTCATGCAGCATTTTTATACAATTTAACTTGAAATATTAGTGTATAAAAAAAATTGTATTTTTCATTCTTAAATAAGAGATAAGTATGTTTATACGTACGTACGTAAGTACGTACGCTTTTTTTCTAATGTTTATTGTTAAAGTTTGCAAAAACAAATTATTCAATAATTACAGTTTCCGAGATGAATCTAGGCGTTTTTATGCAATGATTACAATCGATGTTGGAAAATTAAATTTTGCTGAATATTTTAACGAAATATAGGGATTTTTTACAGTAAAGATTGCTTTCCAAAATAAAGTATTTTTGTATTATGTAGATACTAATGTATTCTTTTTTTTGTCTTCTAGAGGCTTGAAGTAAAAATATAACCAGGATTTATTATATTTCAAATGACATTTTGCGAAAGAATAAATTAAGAATACACGTAAAGAAATGTATCACTAAAAAATACTATACTTTCTCCTTATGGGGAGATAAACTCAACCTATGCAAAAAATGTAGTATGTTTGTGTGAAAATTTACTATACATTTATCAAAAATTGCTATATTAGTATAGTAAAAATTGCACTCCGCTTTAACTCGCTGTGTTCCGTCAGTAAAAAATTACCAACAGAGCTTAAAATTTGTGGTAATTTAACTCGATGACAGGAATTCGCCTGATCACTTACTGCCGCTAGCGGGCGACTTGTAGACTCCACTCGCAAGTGATGAAAAACTCTTTGGTTAGTACATAAGGAACTTCCAGATCGGAACATTATATATAAATATAAATGCGATTAGTTTAACGATGCGTTCTTAAGTTGCGATATGTGTTATTATGAAATTCTATGCGATGCGACTTCGAGATTAAATGTTAAAAAATAAATAAATGAAAATTCTCCCTCAACACCCAACAAACAAAAATAACAGAAAAAGCACTAACAGACGACAAAATAAGAGGGCCAAAAATATTTTTAAAAGATTTAGTATCTATAAACTTTGATATGCGGTACAGTAAAAATTGTTATGCAGTATAGTAAAATTTGGTGATATAAATTTTTACTATACCATATACTAAAATTTAATATAAGTCGAGTTTGTCTCCTCGTTGCTTTTTTACTGTATAGTAATTTTTGATGAAAATTGTAGGAATATTTAGTGATACATTTCTCTCCGTGTATTCATATTGCTATTTACACATAGTTTGTGACCCTTGTTTTCTCTAAAAAAAGGAGGATTCTTAAAAAATACAAATTTTAAAAGCGTGTTATAAAATTTCAAATTGTTGAAGGTAAAAAACGTATCTTAAACATTCTCGTAAGTAGTATAATATATTTAAATATAAAATAATTGCTATAGTATAAAGCCCACTTTTCTTCGAATTTCTTATTTCAATATTAAATTATAGACACATATAAAGCTTATCAAAATGCGCCATTTTTGTTCTAAAAGTAGTGCATGATTAATAAAAACGTAATGGATAAAATAAAGTAGTAAAAAAAATTAAATAATGTATACAGATGCGAGCATGATAAATGCAAGTTAAATAATCTATTTATCTAATCATCTATTCACAGATCTATGCACCTAAGAATAATAATATTACTGCTCTATCTTTTAGACAAGAGGAGGATATAAGTGAACAAGCTCACGTAGATTCACTAGTCGCGCATCTAATGTATTTAGACGGTTTAATTTAATTAAATTCGCCATCAATACATTGATTAGTTAAGAAAAATACACATAAAATCACAAAAGTTATTGTGATATTTTATGAAAGTTTATAATATGTACAAAGTTTTAATTTACAATAACACAACGATTTAAATAAATTAAAAGTAAGATGTAAAATGGGATCGCCAGAAAATTATGAAAAAATATTTCCGACCGTTGACAATGAAGTATGGTATAATGATAGTTAACTCTTTCTTTCTTGTTTTCTTTTGTTTTATTACTCAATATCTATCCGTTGTGTCGTAATAAGCAATCTTCTATAATTTTGATTGTTAATTGACACCGCAGTTACTCCAACTGCCTCTGCTACTATCGATTGTCTCTATTACTATAACTACTTTGAAATACTTAAAATTGTATTTTTTATTTATATATTCTCCATTTTATTGTCATAAGTTTATTATTTTGCTTTATATAACTTATCACACTTTCTGGCATGCGGTCCTGATAAGCCTTGCCAACAATTACTATAAGCTCTCTCTCATTCTCTTAATCTCTGTTATGTATAGGTACATCGACTTTCAGTTTTTTTGGCATTTGAAATACTAAATACCTCGTGGTATATTTGCGAAGCTTTAGCTCCTACTCTCCCTTAAATGATGCCGCATATTCCCGACTGAAAATAATCATATGATAATCATATGATACTTTCGACCGAATCCTCATATGAGAATCATATGAGTGTCGTATGATATATCGTAAATTCTCATAAAAATAAATAATTATTCTACCCCTATTCGATACTTATTAATTATATCTTTCTTTGTACTGTTAATTTGTAAGTTGCATCGAGAATTTATTTTTTCATAGATATTACATTGAAAAAAATCCGGACTTGCGGAGATTTGAACCCTGAACCTCAAGATTATGAAGCAAGCGTTTTACCACCGAGCTATCATGATCTTTCATATTGTCAATTACTTTAGTAGAATAAAATAGTCATTATAACTTACGCGCCCTTGTATGTTTTATTTATTATTACTCAATTACTATTAGTGTGTTTTAATAAAATAATCTCATTATAATTAATTAATAATAAAGCATACAAGGACGTGTTAGATAATATAATGACTATTTCATTCTACTAAAGTAAAAATAAATTCTCGACGCAACTTACAAATCAGCAGTACAAAGAAAGATAATCAATAAGTATCAAGTAGGGGTAAAATAATTATTTTTTTTATGAGAATTTACGATATATCATATGACAATCATATGATTCTCATAGATTCGGTCGAAAGTATCATATGATTATCATATGATTATCATATGATTATCATATGAGCACTCATATGATTGTTCATATGATAATCATATGATTACTTTCAGCCGGGTTATGGTTTGAACAAAAAGAGGATAGGAAATAAAATGTTTAGAATCACCTTTTTGCAATGCAAGTATATTTTATATACATAAACATAAAACGTGGGGTTTTCAATAAATAGTATATAACATTATGCAACTGGAGAAAAAATCAGATTTATCTAGGAATGATAATGTTTTAACATAAGTGCTCAAATAACCATTCAAGTATGCGAAATGGACATTCTTCTTGTTACACAATATATTTTATTTAAACTTTAAACTTACATGCAACAAATTTTTAAGAATTTCAGTTCTTCTAAACAATCTATTAACCTTGAGATCTGTTTATAGTCATAGCGAACCTTAATCGTAATAAAAATTGTAAGAGACCAGAATGACAGAGACCCTGTATCTTTGGCTAAAAATGAATAATCCATAAATTTGTGGTAAAATGATTAAAATTCATATTTAAAGCCTGTAGCAGAGCTTATGAATTGCTTGGAGCATTCCTTAAAAAGTTACAGAGGTAGCAAACATCAAAATAAAGAAATTCACTGTAGGAAAAAATTTTTCCTTAATGTCCATCATTGACTAAAAATTCAAAGCTTAGTGATAAATTATTTAAATACATGTTTTCTTATAGAAATAAATTGCGTTACTTGGATCATCGCCAAAAAATCATAGAACTTGATTTTATTATTACAAATATTCCTACTGAAGTCGAGAAATCGTAAATATATTATAGCTTTTATTTATCACTAAGCTTTGAATTTTAAATCAATGATGCACATTAAGAAACAATTTTCCCCTACGATGAATTTTTTTTATTTTGATGTTTGCTACCTCTGTGTTTTTTTAGGAATACTTCAAGCAATTCATAAGCTTTGCTACAGGCTTTAAATATGAATTTTAATAATTTTATCACAAATTTATGGACATCTTCATTTTTAGCCAAAGATAGAGGGTCTCTGTCATTCTGGGACCCATACAGGATCTTTTGCACTATAAAAAGGTATCTCCATGATATTTTTGGTGGTCGCAGTCCGGATCAAACTCTTACTTTCACCAATATTAAGGTTTAAATTACTTATAAGATAGGTATAACACACACACACATATATATATATATATATATATATATATATATATATATATATATATATTACTAAAAGTATTTTTATTGAAAAGGTGAGAAAATTTTACAAATAAAGTATATTCATGTCTATAGCGAAAAATGCTTTCCTGAGGAGCTACGAATTAATTAATTTGTGCCGAAAACCCAAAAATTGCTAAAATTGACATCTTTGGCTCCCTACCATTTTGGTAAAAAGTAAATTAAAAAATCTAAAAAAAATGCAGGTGCATTGGGAACTGTTTCTGGAACATATTTAGCGTGGGTTGAAGAAGAAAAAAATTTTCGATTTGACAGAGAACCATCCATATATATATATATATATATATATATATATATATATATATATATATATATATATGTAGAGCGGCACTGTAACATAATAAAAGTAGTAAATCAAATTTATGACATTTTACTATATAAATAAGTATTTTTAGTCACTTGCTACGGCTTTGTGGAAGATTCGAACCGTCTTCTCTACTTTACCCGGGCTTAAAATGTACCTTAAACATGCCCCCTCAGATCTAATGAGACATTTAAAAAAAAATAAATTAAATACTAGCGCGATTCACCTTACTCTTAACGTCGCTCGATTAAAATATATATTGCAATAGTGATAAAATTTAAGTTTTGTTAAGATTTTTTTTCCTAATGTTAATTCCTAACAGTGGTGGGGGGGTTGGTGCGGAATACAAATTTTAAATGATGAAGATTTGAAACACAAAAATTACGCATTGATTTATAATGAAAGGTAAAATTTTAAAACTGAAAATATTAAGAAACTATGTCAGTCCAAAAATACATTTTAAATTCTAAATTAGAAACAAAAATACTATAAACTTTTGTTATTTTATAATTCCTAATATTTCAATTCAACATTTTCGTTGAAGAAATTGTTTAATTTCAGTTTTTTAATTTTTGCCTTCCATGCTTTACTTTTTCTAAATTAAAAAAAATTTCTTTATGCATATAGTTATTTATTACTGGCGAGAACATTGACATGAATTTTGTATGTTTTAAATTTTCAAAAATTTCTACGTCAATTCAGCACTGTCGATGTGACATTCGTTTAATAAAGAGGTAAACAAATGTATGCTACAAATCACTTAATCCAATTAATTAGTGCAGAAATACCTGATGAAAATGAAAATGAACTAGCGCGCCACACGCGGCCTTATGGCCGCGGTGACTTGCCGCCTTGTATCGCTTCTGGATGTAAGCCACTCAAAACGCTGCGCGTTTTGCGTATAGGGCACGACCGCTGATGCTGGCGCTTTGCGCTCGCACCGTACTACTTTTGGTTCGCTTCTAGACTTGTTTGTTAAAAAGTGTTTGTTAAACAATGCTTGCCATGTAAAAAGTTGTATTTTGAAAATGTTTACATTTTTTACATTTAACATCTTGATGTAAAATGTAAATCTGCAAAGTTTTATGGCAAATAATTAGTTTTGAAGCTGTAAGAAATCGACTTTGGGCTGTAAACGCAAGTTGTAAGCATTTTCATAATTTGATGTTAATAAAAAAAAGTTGAATTTTTCGAAGATCTACTACGTATATGATCAAGCCCAAAAAAAATTCGGCTCCTTACTGTCATGAGGGAAATTCGCATACAAATTTTTAGCCCGATTGATTAAAGTCTCTCAGAGATAATCGTGTAACACCAAAATTTTAATTCCGAAATGCACGCAAAAATCGAACAAATTGTGCCCGCATTTAAAAAAAAAACGTAGAGGATAGAGATAAAAAAATCAGTTATTTAGTTTGTGCGAGAGGAGCCTTCTCCAAAAATTGCAGCGCTATCGGTCGAAAATTGCGTGAGATATCGCATCTCACACATTTTTCGCTGACAAAACTATAAGGCACTTCCGTGTCGCGGTCGTGCCTAAAAATACATTATTTGCTGTTGTACGACAATTTATGATACATTTATGATACTTTAGATGTACTTATTTCAAAAGAAATTAGAAATTATTCTAATTCTTAAAGTCAATTAAATGATACATGAATTCAACAACATTTTAAAATTTCACTCGATTTTTGATATGCAATCTGCAGTTAATTTTCAGAATTTTAATAATCAACCTATTGATAGACATAAAGAATATATTCAAATATTTTTTTCTGGTTCAGGTACAAACAGACCCTGGATTAGTTTGTGGTACAAAGACAATGTAATACGAATTTTCGATGGTGTTAACAAAAATGTCATAATGATGATTATAAAATTTTTATATTTCCAAATAAAGATAATTTACGCATACCTTTTTAACAAGTGCAGTATCAGACTAATTATTATGATTGCGGTGTTTTTTCTATAGCATTTGCAGTCGCTATGGTATTTAATATTTGCCCAAGCAATGTTTAATTCAATATTAGTAAAATGCGAGAACATTTGATTAGAATGTATGATACATTAACTTTATAATTTTTTCTAATATCAAAAGATTATAAAAATCAAATTTATTTGCTAAAATTGAAACAATTGCTAAAATTTTAATTATAAGAAATGTTACTCACGCAATAAAATTTGCTGAGGTTAAATTAAATTTTGATAAAATTAATATTGAGGAACTTGAGGTATTATATACAGCAATCATTAATTAACTCTCTTAGAAGTCAACACAAAGAAAAAGTAACTGCTTAAAATCAATCGAAAAATAATATAGATAATAAAATAATAAGTTTAGCTAATAAAACAATAATTGTATTCAACATTTTGAAAAAATCATACTGATGGATAGGGATAACAATGACATTGTATATTTATTTAATCAAAATAGAAAAAAAGACTTTATCAAAACAAAAATTTGATCAAAACAGTATAGTATTTTATGATACCTTATTGATAATAGATCAATAGATAATTGATTTGTTTTTTTATATATAGCCCATACTTATTATTAAAATTCAACTGTCACATTAACGTTGAAGTGTGTTTAACTGTATACTGCGTTGAATATTTATTTAAATGTACACACACCGTTAAATGAAACTTTGTATTTCGGAAAGTGCCCCCCATGTTCGCGCCACTGGCGGTCGCGTGTTAACTGGGCATAGCAGTGCGCATGCGCCGCCCGAATGCGATTTACCGACTGTGAATAGCCGATGGTAAATAGCCGACGATAAATTGAATCCTGTCTGAAATTAATAATATTAAATGAAAATAACACGAATGTAAATTTTATTTCTTTTATTACTTTATCAATACATAAATAAGTAAGACTACTGCGTACTACAACTAAAATTTAAATTCGAGGAAATTAAAATATTAAAGCGCATCAAGGTGCCAGCTACCGCTGACCCGGTGAAACTAGCGGGTTTTTGGGTGGCTGGACGACGCACCGCGTGAGAACGGCTGCCTTTGAATAGCCCCCGGATCGCACAAGAGCGGCGTACACAGGAGCTACATGCGAAATAAGGATCCTCTTGTTCAGGATCTCCTCATATATAACTAGAAAAAAATGAATATGTGTTTTAATCGATAATCTAGGATCTTCATGTAAGTAACGTAAAAGTAATGTTACTTGTGCTGGTAACATTAATCAAAGTAGCAGAAGCCGAGGTAGTTGAAGCACTCAATGTTACTCGTACAAATCCATCAGCAGGATAGCTTTCAAGCAATTCCATACACAGTTCATTTGCCTTTTATATTTGGATATTCATGATTTAATTATTAGTTAAATTTCTTACTGTGAATTAAAAAGCTAATAAAATATCTTTGCTTACCATTGATGCAGTAGAAATATCATGATGCATGTATTGTAAGATAGGTATGAGTTGTAATTCCATTGATGCTTGAGTAGCTTGATCTCTCATCATGTCAGAAATTTTACTGCACATAAAAATTGCAAACAACTTTGATTGGGCAGCGAACATTTGAGCAGCATAAATAGCTGCTTCAACTTGAACCAGATCATGGCAATCTAATGACCTTCGGATGCTGTGGTGAACCTTCAGGCAGAACATTCCAGATACTTGGCCGCTTGGATTTCTTTTGCCATTGTGAGACCCTGCAAGCCAAGCAGAATTTAATTGATTTTTTGTGTTACGTAAATCTTTGTGCTTAAGATAATACTGTTGGAACAATGATTGAACAACTAGAAATAATAACTCCAAGACGCAAAACCATTAAATATAGTAAATTACAATTACTGTAAGCATTACTAAAAATTTTACTGATGTTCAATGGGCTTCTATTCCATTTGTTCTCAGTATACATCTGAATCTTCAATTTTGTCCAAAAGGCTTTTATTTTGCAAACATTCATGTGCGTTTATTCTTTTACTTCTATTTATTTCTAAGAGTCCACTGCTTCCAGCATAGTTTTCTACGTAATGTAACCTTTATTCAGCATTTTTATATGAAGAAGGCTCCATCTTTTTCTTAACTTGACCAAACGTTCATTTGCAGCGCATCTTGAATTTGTACATTTTCTAGCACTACCCATGGCTGCTACATCTTCCTCATTCGTACTTTCATAAGCAATACTAGATTCAGACACTGGTTCGCAATTGTTGATTGCTGCGTTGACTGATCTCTTTGGAGAGCTATTTTTAATTTGTTGAACTTCAGGAATCTTAGGCTACTTTTTTGCTGGCGTTTGTGCTGCTGTTGAGGGACTTCGAACCAAGGGTACTGCTGCAGCTTTTATCTTTGACCCTATGCTGGAGTCACTGTCAGATCCATCTATAATGGTGCTGCATTTGCTTCTGAGTCGGTAGAGGTAACAGAACTAGCTCCTTTTGTGTTGAGGTGTGGAAGGTGCAGAAGACAATGAAAGCACTTTAGATGCTCCAGAGGTTTGATTTTGTTTTTGATTCCGAGTTTTTGGTCCTTCTTTCTTCTTAGCTTCCAGTGCAGCTTTCCGTTCAGCCATGTCTTCTCTTTTTTTTTATTTATTATGAACCATGTCTTCTCTACAGAGGCATTGCAGATGTGTCATTTTTCACTTCTTTTGCTTCTGCTGCTGTAGCTTTTGGTCCTTTTGCTTTCAACAATTTGTCAGCATTAGTGTTTGCCTCGTCATCAGGATAATCTTTCCTGTCAATATCCGCTTTTCTTTTCCTGCCTTTCTGTGCCTTTGGACCCTAAAATGAAGACATTATTTCAAAAAATTAAGCAAATACCAAAATAGAAAATTGTATTACAATGCACAGTCTTACTTTGTTCACTTCTCAGCTGACCATCTTGCTTTGCTTGTGTTGTCGTTGAAATAAAACTTAAACTTGAGCAGACTCTCTATCACACACTGAACTGCATCTGCAGATCTCCAAGTTACTGGGCGACAGCATGGGCTAGGCTACTGCTCAGATGAATGTCGCTGACCTAAACCGTCATCTATCCTCCTCACGACCGAGAGACTCAAGCTTTCAGGACGATAACTCATAGCTTGAATTCCATTCCCGGCCGCACATGGAGAGGTAGGTTGTTATTGTTTTTTCCCTATTCTGTTATTTTACTGCACTGCCACTGCATGCTTTTGTCGGTTTCTCTGATTTTTTCGAATTTTTTCACGAATAAATGTATAACGTATATATTTATATGTGTGCGTGTGTGCGTGCGTGAGTTTGTGCGCGTATACAATATTGCAGTCGTGTATTGTGTGTTTATGCTTTTGTTTCAGTGAGGCAAGTAAGGAAGGTGTGGGAATTCATGCGGGAGCAGTACAGGATCATATCAAAATTCCTTCGCAGGGACTACTTGCAGCCTAAGGACCTAGATCCAGTAGATTGGTGCCTTTATAATGATTTCCAAAATATTGCTTTTCTATTGTGATGTGATGTGATGTGCATGTGAAGTGTACAAAAAACTAATGAAATTTAATGGGTACTAAAAAATTGTATTTTAAAAATATAAATCAATGAAACCAACTCATCAATACACGGAAAAAAGTCAGTAAGGTTTATCACAAATGTTTTGGAATTACAATTTATTTAATTTTGAATATTAGCATATATTTATTGGTGAAAAAATAATTAGCGCTACACAATAATTTGTGCTAAACCTTAATGACTTTTTTCAGTGAATGTTTTTCTTAATATTATATTGCACATCCGTTTTATAAAACCCCATTTATTTATTAAAAAAAGGTAAAAAAAACGTAAAATATATTGCACAGATACTTATGACTAGAGTATCAATTATTGCTGTTGTTGTTTTCGTTCGTGCCGCTCTTCATTTGTTAATGCACTAAGCGCGTCGATCGTGCTGCGGAGGCGAGCGTGCGTTGTACTGCAAGCTAGTGCGTTTGTTCTCTCTTTCTAATAAAACTTCGCGAATATTGTTTATTTTTTGATTTCGCTATTGTCATTCATTCTTTTGACAATGCCTTTCCGTCCTACTGAAGCAAATCTAAATCAAATACGCGCGTTGTGGAGGAGAGATGAACGTGTTGGTGTAATCGCGCAGTATTTCGACTGCACGCGCAATTGGATTCGACGATTTGAGGAAGAAGATGAGAATAATCTCGCTCACGATCTCCGGGCAGACAATAATGGCAGTAGATTGGCTGTATCGGATGCTGACCTTGAGCGAGTGTGGCAGGCTATATTGGAAAATCCTTTTCAACCCGTCTGCAGGCTTCCGGAAGCATTGGGATTGGATGTCGGAGAGCAAACGCTCCGAACATCTATTAAAAATAGATTGCATATCAAGAATCGCAAAGCAACGCGCAAAGCCATTATTTCTAATAGAGATATGCCGATTCGACTTGCATATGCGAACCAGCAAAGGTTGAGGACCAAAGCTGAGTGGAGGAGAACAGTTGCCATCGACGAAAAAGTTTTCTCCACTGCCAAATACGGTAAACAACTATTTTAAATAATTTTTTAAAATGTGCTGTATGGCGGTGCAAATAAAAAATTTACTTTTATTTTTTTTATTTAACTTATTTTTATTTTTTGTTTAAAAGGGAGATGCTCAGTTTGGAGGCTTGATGGCACACATTACGAGCCTCAGCATGTCATCCCTAAGAGAGAAAGTGGCAGGCACACTAGAGCATATTGGGCCTGGATATCTGGTGACGGCCCAGGAGATTTAGATCCGATTGAGAGAAGACTGAACTCTGAAACATACGTTCAGATATAGAACGATTATCTGCTCCCTGGTGTAAACGCCAGATATCCAGGAAATGAGCCTGTATTTGTGATCGAGGATAACAGCCCTATACATACGGCGAGAGTAGTTGCTGAATAGTATGCGGACCATCAGAAATTACAGCGACTCATTTGGTACATTTGGTACAGCGGTACATTTGATCAGAGTATAACTACTTCGCGGTTAGCGAATCAAATTGCACTTGCATGTCCTTATTAGTGGAGGAGGTGACAAGCTTTCGGAGGCTCAACAAGCTAATGATTGCAGTAAATCCAGAGCCAGTGCGGGAAATAAGAAGCAATGCTGCTTGCGAAGTAAAGATCGCGTCGGGTCGACAAGTCTCTAATACCGAAATGTGCGACATTAGATTCAGGCTGCTGAGAGATACCTTCTGGTTGAGGCTGCATAAAGCAAACACGTAGATATTTTCCGCCAAGTCACCAGAAGATATCTTTATCCAATGACTGCGATCTGAACATGTAACAGCGAAAATAAGTGGCGCAGACATACTCGAACTGCAACCCGGATGCGCAGCGCATACAGCAAACGCTCGCTTAACTGCGTCCCGTGCTTTTTCTACTAGCTTAAATTAGTCAAAATTTGAAACTATAGAGTTTAACATGTCAGAAATAATTAAGCTGTTAAACGAATCAGAAATTGCCGAAGCGGAATTCAAAAACGCAATCGTATCCGAGTAGCGAATCGGGTAAAGAGCTTGCACGCGGTCAAATTAGAAAATCTAAAAGCAGGGACGAGATTACACGAGAATGCAAGTAAAGCACGCGAAATCGTGCTCAGGAAGGCGACCGCTTCAAGCTCAAAAATCTAGGCAGCACAACTTAAATTTACGGGTGGTCCTTAACATTAGCTGTAATATTTATAGCTATCATAATCACAATCGGCTGTATAATCTATCGGCGGCGTTCGAACGAAGTGATAAATCGCTTTGTTAAACAGCAAGAGTCTCTCCTTATGCTAGAGCAGATGAGCAGGTATTCACGAGAGAAAACGCGCCAAGTCGAATCAAGAATAAAAAGAAAATTTTTATCTACACTATTTTTTTTAACTATAACTATGAAATATCAATTAAAAATAAGCCAAGCTGCGTACCATCATAGACAACGCTCTAATACATAACCGATTGCAATTAAATCTTCCTTTTTTTCAATTTTATACTTTTGATAATATAACTTTTATGGTATAACCATTTATAATTAGGTTGATATAGTGTATATGAAACTTGAGGTGCTTACTTAGAACAGACCGCTCAGCGATAATTAAGCTGAAAATAAATACTATATCTAGGTTAATTTTCACATATAAGTACCAGAATAAATCAAATAATTTTTGTATTTTATAAAGACATGCTAATAATCATGTAAGTCTATCGGCAACAACTAAATATTCATATTAAACATTTTGTAAGCTTTTGTAAAAGCTCCGCTCGAAAGAAATGTAAGACAGCAGCGGCTGCCAGAATAGAAAAATACCCGGGCTCACAACACAGACATGCACAATATGGCAAATATGTTTATTTGTATTTATAATCTAGATTATTTTTTAAATCATATGCGCCACATAGATTCATATGTATGTTTTACATATATCATTAGTAGTGATCTTGAAATTCGGTCCAGATGAAAGAGATGCTGTGAATAATCATCTGTGCAGATATGATCTGGTTTTCTTAAAATATCTGTTTGTGAATGAAAAATGACGACTGCTCTATGTATTCACGCATATCACAAGACGTAATCTGCAGATTTGGTCC
>QLYP01000364.1:70130-128512 GCA_016647725.1 Nasonia giraulti
TCTATGTATTCACGCATATCACAAGACGTAATCTGCAGATTTGGTCCGGATGAAAAGGTACTGTGAATAATCATCTGTGCAGATATAATCTTATTTTTAAAGATATCTGTTCGTGAATGAGAAATAGCGACTGCTCTATGTATTCACGCATATCACAAGACGTAATCTGCAGATTTCGTCCGGATGAAAGGGATGCTGCGAATAATCATCTGTGCAGATATGATCTGTTTTTTTAGAGATATCTGTTTGTGAACAAGAAATGACGCATGCTCTATGGATTTACGCATTTTACAAGACGTAATCTGTAGATTTAGTCCGTATGAAAAGGATGCGAATAATCAATTGTGCAGATATGATCTTGTTTCATGCTTGTTTTTGTAAAGAATCCGAAAAATGATACTATTGTAAATGATTATTTTTATTAATATTAGTTGTAGTTTTGCTCTCTGCGTTTCACAGGTTGGTGACTGTCTTTTATTATTAAATGTATCATTTTTAATAATAACGCCCGCAATACAAATTATTTAGAAATGTGTCAGCAGATTTAATATATATAAATTATGATAGTGTTAATATATTGCTACAGAATAAATTTAACGATTACTTATCTAACATTTATACAATTTATTATTAAGTATTTGGATTTTGAATATAGTTTCTGTGGCGATTATTTTGCCAATATTTAACATTTCTAATTTCAATGTAATTATGTTTGATTCACATTTTATTTACAATTATCAATATGATATATAATATTTGGTTTTAAGTGATAACTTAGTTATTTAATGAGTAATTTAAATTTCAGTATTGTTCTTAGTGGAAATAATTTAGCCGATCAATAGAAAAGTAATATTTTAATTATGTATTATTAGTGGCGAATACTCAGCTAAGCAATATATAATTCTTATTTTAGTAATATAGAATTAATGGCGATAATAATTAACTAATACATAATTTATATTTTAGTTATGTCTATATTAATGGCGGCTACTAAGTCAATCAATACAAAATAAATGTTTTGATAATGTATTATTCATGGCGATTACTCAGCCAATCAATATAGAATTCATATTTTAGTTATGTATAATTAATGGCGATTACTCAGTCAATCAATATAAATTAATGTTTAAATAATGTATTATTAGTAGCGATTCCCGGCTGAAAATAATCATATGAGTGTTTATATGATTATCATATGAGCAATCAGCTGAGTGCTCATATGATAATCATATGATAATCATATGATACTTTCGACCGAATCCTCATATGAGAATCATATGATTGTCATATGATATATCGTAAATTTTCATAAAAATAAATAATTATTTTACCCCTACTTGATACTTATTAATTATCTTTCTTTGTACTGCTGATTTGTAAGTTGCATCGAGAATTTATTTTTACATAAATATTACATTATAAAATAATAATATAATTAATTCAATCATTGAAACTGATAATGGCAATATAGAGATATCAGCACTATACAGATCACATGACATTCCAAAAATTGAATTTATTACCAATATAAAACAATTACTATATAACAAGAAATATGCTAATAATCACTTAATTAATTTCTTACTAAAGCTAAGACAATACGCACTTTACATTGTAAATTATTAAGTTCAGTAACAGATCATTACCCATTATTTACAGCATTAAGTAAATTTAAGAAAAAAAAATAGAAGAATCAATAACTCAAAAATTATGATAAATTAAGTAGCATAGCCAGTAGAGAAAAATGGAGTACAGTATTGTCAATGCATGATCCTAATGTAGCTGTGAATACATTGTTAGAAAAAATAAATAATTGTGTACAACGGGCTACTTTCATAAAGAAATTGAACAATAAACATAATAACAAAGTACCCAGAAGTAAATGGATCACTAAGGTAATACTAAATTCTTGCGAAAGAAAAGAAATACTATACAAATTATGGAAAACTGAACCAAATAATGTGAATCTAAAGATAGAATATCGGAATTATATTAAAATTTTAAATAGGGTAATTAAAGAAGCAAAAATAATATATGATAGAGATCAGGTTGTAAAAAATAGTGATAATCCCAGAAACCTGTGGAGAGTAATCAAACAAAAACTAGGTAAAAATGCGAAAAAAGATAGAAATATAAACCAGATTTATGATGATAGGAAAAATTTAATAAATAATCATACAGATATTGCTAACTATTTCAACTCTTACTTTAGTAGCATCGGCAAAAAATTGAGTGATCCAATAGTGCAACCAATGAATGTAAACGTCAAATTACCAAAGATAAATAATAATTCTATTTTCATTACGCCTACTAATTATTTTGAAATTGCTGGCATAATTCAAAATATGAAATAAAAGAATGGAGGAGTAGACAACATAAACTCTAAATCACTAAAAACTCTAACACAGTACATAGTAGACTCACTGGTACATATTATAAATATATGCATAGAAAAATCTATATGGCCGACTGCGTTAAAAAATGCTGATATAATACCGATACATAAAACTGGAAACAAGAGGAATATAACTAATTATAGACCAATATCTTTAATATCCAATGTAGCAAAGATCTTCGAAAAAATCATTTATAATAGAATATTGAGTTTTATTAGTACATTTAATATTTTATCCAGTAATCAATATGATTTTGTTAAAAATAGAGGTGCGAAAGATGCTCTGGCAGAAATAACCAAGATTATTTATGAGAAATTAGACAATAGTACCCCGATTGCAATCACTTTTCTCGATCTTGCGAAAGCTTTTGATACGGTAGATCATAAGATACTACTTGATAAACTTTACAATTATGGAATCAGAGGCACGGCACACAAACTTATAACAAGTTATCTGGAAGGTAGAAATCAAAGAGTAAAAATTAATGACTGTATAAGCGAATCCAAAACAATTACTACTGGTGTACCACAAGGTACTATCTTAGGTCCACTGTTTTTTATTACATATGTTAATGATCTCTTGTAAAATATGCCTGCAAATTTAATAATATCGTATGCGGATGATACAGCAATTATTTCGACGGATAGTTCTTGGACAGGAGTAGAGGAAAAAATGACTAACTACTTGTATAAAGTATCTAACTGGCTTGCACTAAATAAGCTATCACTAAACATTGACAAAACAGTTTGTATGACTATCGGGAACTACTCTGATAGCGTACCTAAAGATTTTTTAATACAAATTGATGGCAAAGACATCAAAAGAGTTGAAAATACCAAGTACTTAGGAATTATTTTTGATTATAATATGAAATGGATAAATCATATACAGTATTTAATAAATAAGTTGAAATATATGGTATTTATTTTTAAATACCATAGATTTATGCAAATTAACTTTAAAAATGTAATAAACTTTAAAAATGATATATTATGCATTTTTTCATAGTGTTATAAATTATGGTATAATAGCTTGGGGTGGTGCTTATTCTACTGCTACCAATCTATTACAAAAGCTACAAAACAGAATTTTGAAAATCATAAACAAAAATAATTTTGCTCAGGATAATCCATTGAGTATTGGGCAACTATTTGCATATGAATCACTAATATACCATTACAACACTTTAAAAGTTAAATTTTTAAATTCAGAAAGCACAACTAGGAATAAAAGCATTCAGATATCTAGGAGACTTAAGATTATAAGTAATAAGAATAGTTATATTAAAGCCATAGGAGTTTATAATGATCTGCCAAATAACCTAAAAACTTTATGCTCTAAGAATTATACTTATAAACTAAGAGAATGGGTTAAGTTTCACATGTAAAAAAATGTATTTATAAATTGCTATGTATTCTGTATACAAATTTTATTAAAATGTTATTAATCAATCTTTCATATTGTAAAACTGTTAAAGTGTAAGTTAGGTACTACATATATTGAAATAGATTTTTATTTTAGTTATAAGGAACTATAGTTAGTAAGTATACCGGCCTCGCGAACAGGTAACTGCGTTTTTACCTCTGCGGGAATTTTACTATTATGTAAATAATATGTAATTTTTTGTCTGGTTAATAAATAAATAAATAAATAAAAAATCCGGATTTGTGGAGATTTGAACCCAGAACCTCAAGATTATGAAGCAATCGTTTTACCACCGAGCCATCGTGATCTTTGAAATTGTCGATTACTTTAGTAGAATCAAATAGTCATTATAACTTACGCACCCTTATATGTTTCAAATTTCCACAAGTCCGGATTTTTTTCAATGTCATATCTATGAAAAAATAAATTCTCGATGCAACTTACAAATCAACAGTACAAAGAAGGATATAATTAATAAGTATCGAATAGGGATAGAATAATTATTTATTTTTATGAGAATTTACGATATATCATACGACACTCATATGATTATCATATGATTATTTTCAGCCGGGTTACTCATCCAAGCAATATATAATTTATATTTTATTAATGTACTATTAATGGAAATGATAATTAACTAATACATAAGTTAGATTTCAGTAATGTGCCATTAGTAAAGATATCTCAGCCAATCAATGTATTATTTAAATTTTGGTTATGTATCATTAGTGGCGATTATTAGACCAATCAAAAAATAATTTTGTAGTAATGTACTATTAGTGTAGATGACGCAGATTTCAGTAATGTACTAATATAGTAAAGAGTTCTCAGCAAATCAATATATAATTTATACTTTAGTATTGTTGTATTAGTAGCGATTACTCAATCAATTAAAAGATACTTCATATTTTAGTAATGTTTTATAATTAATATAATTAATTTCTGAATATTTTAGAATAGACTATGTTATTCGTGTAAATTTCCATTACGTTGTTTAATTTTTGTTTTTTACATTCGTTATTTGTAATAATTTTATATTTTTTGTATGCAGATTCATCATTTAAAAATTTTTAATTTCTCTTTTGATGTTGTTCTTGATAATGCAACATATAACTGACCGTGACTAAATACTGGAGTGGATAAATATAAACCAACTTTGTCAAACGATTAACCTTGAGATTTATTTACTGTCATAGCAAAGCTAACTCTTATTGGAAATTGCCTTTTAACCATACCAAATGGTATTCCATCTAGTGATGGAGCTAACTCGATACGAGGCAATAATCAAGTGGCGCGGGAGCGCCCCCGATGGCAAGTAAGTACTAGAGTACTATACGCGCTGTCGGGCGCACCGTAACCTTATATATTTTGAAATGGAGTTTTCTAACCTTTACAAAATATTCAAACATTTATATCTTATTGAAATACGTTGTTTTATCAAGCGAATCAATGTTACTTTTAAAGATATTAAAAGTACTTTTATTTAAAAAAGTTTCGTAAAAAATAAACGATCCGTTATCATTCTATACATGACCAAAATTATGTGCTGTGTTTTTCTTTTCAATTTTTTGTTATTCTCCCAACTTCCGTTTTTATCCTCGAAACTTCCGTGGCGCGAAAAATTAAATCGAATTAGAAATAAAATGTATATTTAATAAAAACACGCATTCGGTGTATAGTATTTATTAAAATGAGTCCAGCTGTGCTACTCGAGGGTTTTGTTTTATGAGTTGATAGTTTCTACTGTGAATTGTTTGATTTGATAAAAATTAATAACATTGTCAAATAAACTTATAACATATTTCAAATTTAGTGAAACACAACATCATTAATAATAAAATAGATATTGAACAATGAAAAATTATCATTGAAAAATTATTCTTTTTATCTCACCGTAAAATTATTAAGCGATGGGTTTATCAAGTACGTTTATAGTAGTGTAGAATACCGCCAGTAAATTAACAACGACGTTAGGAAAACAATGAAATTATAAATCGTATTGAAGAATAATTTGATAAATTTATTCCAAATACGTAATTGCCATTATCAAATAAAAAATTAATAGTAAATAAAAACTTATTTATACTTGCCTACCTCTTACTTTTTGAGAAAGCTTTTATTTTAAAGATACTTCTTTACCGGAATATTTCCCAGTAATAATTTCTGCTGTAAGAACATATTGTTTCATATCTTTAATTATTAATCTTGTACCATTACAAAGATCACCGTCAATGTCTAAATTTCGGAAGCAACTAATAATTGCAACTTTTTTTAATATTAATTTATGTGGTGGCAATCCATTAGGTGTTAATTAATTAATTAATTTATTTATTTAACTCCAGAGTTACAAACATTTGCATCCGATACAGAGTTGATATTATTTACACAATAACACACTATAACGCCGCAAATCCTGCAGAGGAAAACAGTATTTCCTGTTCGCAGGTCCGGATAACAGAGATAACGAGAATACATATAAATACTGGTTTGTTATTGCTTTACAGCAATAACCTCCAGTCATAATACATACAGTCCAGCCTCCATTCATACGTATGAATAGCATAAATCCTTGTCGGACTTCCAGACGCAGATCATACCATCCTTTTCATTCACACTTAACCTAGGTTGGGTTACAGGAGTCCCTGGACTCTATTCGCCCCAACTCTGATAACAGTATATAATATTAGTATTTACATAAAAAATTAACAATGACTTATAATCAATTTATCAGTTGTATATAAAAAAATAAGTTATTAGTTGGTATTTTCTAAAGTGTTCGTAAATGATTCTATATTTTTGTCTTTTAAACCAGTAATGCTACGACGACATTAAATATCACATTAAATAAGATTATATATTTTTGTGTTAAAATTTGTTGTTGTTTAACGGTAAAAACATTTGAAGATTAAAATTTCTACTTTGTATCATGGTACTTTTCACAGCTTTCACAATTTCACCAGTTCCGAACTAACATTTGTCTTGCTGTCATAAATCTGTCCGTTGTTGCATTTTTTTCTCTTATGTATGACATTTTCTCTGTAGAGGTGAGCCTAGCCTGGCATGTAAGTCCGACAGCACAGGTAACTCTATAGTGTGGAAACATTTCTTTGTGCTGATTAGATGAGTCACATTTACAGTCTGACTTAAAAACAATATCATCTATGATTACTATGTCTTTGTAGGGTGATTGCAATTTAAGTGAGGACACTGAGTTCTTAAAAAGCTGTTTTCCACGTAATCCTCTATCAAAATAGAAAAAAGCTTTGTTGAATCCTAGATAGTTGATGTCGCCATACGTCATTCTGAGACTGGCTGATTCTGTGATTTTTAGGCCCGGTGCAGCCGTCGCTTCTCTACTCCTTGCTTTGTTGCTATTTTCTTCAGCCATTTCATCTATCTTAGAGAAGACCGTTAATAATTTCAAAAATTCTGTAGGTATCGTGTTTGTCAATTTGTCATCTGCGTCACTTTGGATTCGATTATCAATATAGAATATAAAGTGATCTCCATCTATTCTTTCAACTATACGTTCATTTATTTTTAGTACATTAGAATTTAACGGTGACAATATCATTTTATTTTTTAATATTTTTAAATTTATTTTTTGGATTTTGTAATCGTAGATTCTCACTTAATGATAGTCTTGAAAATTCTGACCATAAAAAACTCCTTTTTATACGTGTTTCAAGGATTTTTGTTCTGTTTCTATGCCTTACTATAGTCAGGGTTTGTCTAAAGTCACCAGATGTTACAATAATTTTCCCTGCAAAAGGAAGGTCATTATTACATATATCACGAAAACATTTATCAATTGCTTCAAAAGTATGTTTTGAAACCATTGATATTTTATCCCAAATTATAATTTTTACATTTTTAATATGTTCACCATATTTTGAATTAGGACAACTAGTACCCGTTGTTTGTTCATTAATTAATAAATTAGCAGCAATACCAGTCTAGGCCATTGTAATGAACGGAACATTCATTAGAATTAAATATATTTAATCATCACGAATAGAGAGGGGCAAGCCCAGGCAGACAGGTAGGGGAGGTAAAGGAGGGGAGAGTGGCGCCATGGCTCGTCGGGGCAAGTCTAGTTGGGCCCCTCTGGTGGGAGGTGATGACGTAAGAGCGTCGCACGTGCGGTGGTGCGTCCCCGGCGGGGGGTACTGCAGGGCCCGTGTGGGTGTAGGGATCGCACCCGCGCTACAGGAGGTTATTTGCACAATGAAAAGGACAATAAGTGCGTTTATCGGTTGGCTAGCTACGACATGGGCATTGACCCTTTTTTTATATAGCATACTGAGCTATGTAAGTGGCGTTAAAGCAATGAGTTGCAGCAGAATTATTTTCCTACATGTGTAGAGGGATCGACCCTTTTTTTTGACAAGGTGAAATTTCGTGCAATTGGAGGAAAGCTACGATAAAAAGCAGTGAGAGAAATGATATTATGTGTGGTTTTTGGAGAAATAAAACTAAAGGTTTTTTCATTTTACAAGCTTTGTTAAAATGAATTATTGTACTAAAGATTAACGTATATAGTATGTTTTCAATAGTACATTTTTTAAATAATCGGGTAGTTGTGAGAAGGATGGTGAAGGTTAAAAATTTTTAAAAGCAAAACTATGTAAATAAATTTTTTTTTTATATTATTTGAGCATTTTGATTACAGAAAATATTGTAAACTTTATCGTGAAAAACGTCACTATGAAGTACTATCATTTCGGTGAAAATCATTTCAAAATAATTATCAAGAAAACAAGAATTGTTCGGTGAGAGTTTTTTTAAAATGTTTTCTTTTAAATATTTTCTTTTGTCAATAACTATGCTTTTAATAATATCATAGCTTCGTTCAGTATTATGGTAGTCATACAACGTTAAAATTTCACCGTCTCTTAGACCGTCTTCTTCTTCACCGATCTCGGAAGTAGAAAATGGTAAGTTTCAAATTTAATATACATTGCACGCGCGCACACACACACACACACACACACACACACAACGTAGTAATGAAAAATATTTAAAAATTATAATAACATTTTAATTTATATTTTCAGTCTTCTAAGATCTCCAGGGCTATTTTGACGACGACGACAACGAGGATGATAACGATGTAATCATCCTGTCCGATCAACCGGCTTTTCCTGACCTTGGAAATGTCACCCTTGAAGGGGTGATGTTTGAGGCTGCCGAGATATTCGAGACGGGGTCAGCTGCGTACGCTGATGTCCTCAATGCAGGACTAGAGCCGCAGGCGCAATCACAAGGTTCTCTTTACGAGGACATAAGTGACGAAGAAGGCTTGAGCATCATATTCGACTCGTAATTGATGCCCGATGACAGCATCGCTTGGCTCGAGGCGGCGGCTGCTAATGCTGCTGCTGCTGCAAGTCCTTCACAGATAACATGTCTCGACGTTCAAGGTGTGTAATTTATATAAATGAATAAAAAAAAAGAAAGTTTGTCAACGATATTCTGTAATTAATTTATTTATAGTATTATAATAAATGAAATAAATTAAACTAAAAAAAAATTCTTGTATTTTTTAAAAAAAAGATATGGACATCTCCAACGTCAGCGATGACGAGTCCAACACACCCAGCCATGTCATTCCAGCATCACCTCCATCATCGTCATCATCATCATCATTATCATTATCATCATCACCGACAACACCACCTCCAGCATCACCTCCAGCACCAACACAACTAGATCCTCATTACCAAGTAGGCAGAGGAATAGATAGAGGTGATTTTTAAAAAGTCGTTATTTTAAATGAGAGTACTCGTCGTGCCCGTAATTTTTTCACCGCGGCTCGCGACGTAGAATTCGGTTTTGTAATAACGCCGAATATCGATAACCCGATTGTTTACCTGCGTTCGGCTTTATTAGAAATTTATCGATATTTCGTAACGGGTTTAAATGAAAATATTTTACGATCTTTGGAACCGTATAGGTAGCGTTACACAGAGTAACGAATCATTTTTTATAGACGATACTCTCCGCGTAAATGTGACTTATTCAGACTTACCACGCGGTGGTAATGGTCTGCAGGAGTTAAAGTTGGTTGACGCGTTAAATCGTCAATCAATTTTGACTATTAAAAATAGCGATAATTTATGCCTATCACAGGCTATCGCATGCGGGTTAGTTTTTATTGAGAAAGCGGAGTCCGAACGTACGATCTGGGAAAAAAATTGGCGAAAAATCGCCTTTAATTCAATGGCGCACCAAAGAACATGTGCAATTGAAATTTCTCAAAAAGCTGGAGTAGTCGTGCCTGCAAAAGGCTGTGGCTATACCGAGTTTCAGAAATTCCAATTATACTTGTTGGATTACGGAGTTGCGCTAATGGTATATTATATAGAGAGTTTAGGCCGTGGAGAGGGTACGTTATTTAAAGAGAAAGCATTTTTTGACGGGGTAAATATCAAATATACTAAAACAATTAATATCGCGTTCCATAGGGATATTAATCATTTTAATTTAATTTTAAACTTGACTGCGTTATGTGTGAAAAAGCATCAGCAATATTACTGTGAAGATTGTAACACAGTATATACGTGGCATTTTCATCATAAATGTGAAAATCTTTGCACATCGTGCAATACTTCACCAGCGTGTCAGGCTGCCAGATCAGATTGCCACCGTGAGTTTAAAAACCCATAGTGCTTCGCAAATCACAAGGCTCCTGGCTCGTACACGATGAGTAAATCGAAAAATGCGCGACGCTCAATTTGCCAATTCGTAAAGTATTGTACGTTTTGTCATTATGTTTATGATATTGACTCGAATAAACATAATTGCAAAAATATGTACTGTACGAATTGTAAAGCTGTGCATGAGAAAAATGCCAACTACTACATTCAAATTAGACCTCTAAAAAAAAATTCACGTGTAGTTACGACAACAACAAATTTTCACCCGGAAACTCTTTTACTATTCTACGATTTCGAGACGACGCACAACACTGTTCTAAGAGAAGAGGGTGAAAATAGCGTTTACCTACACGTGGTAAATTTATGCGTGGCGCAGTTTGCATGTTCGTCGTGTTTCAATGAAAACGATGTATCGCAATTTTGCAATTATTGTGGCCTTTGCCAACACGTTTTCACAAAAGAGCCGATTTCTAGCTTTTTAAATTTAGTTTTGCGGAAAAAAAACTATTTTTAAAAACATCATCTGCATTGCGCATAACGCAAAAGCATTTGATTCACAATTCGTTCTACATGACATTGTAGAGAATCGAATTGTGAAAGAATCCAGCAGTGTTCCGAGCTTAATTATGAATGGACGAAAAATAATTTTCGGTAAAACGAAATTCATAGATATCATAAATTTTATTCCTATGAAACTTGCCGCATTGACAGCTTCGTTCGGTCTGCCGGAAGAAGCAAAGAAAGGATATTTCCCGCATCTGTTTAATACAGATGATAACGCGGATTATGAAGGTCCTTATCCAGCAGCCTAATATTATGCACCGGATACGATGAGCTCCAAGGAGCGTGAACACTTTTTTAATTGGTACAATGAAGTATCAATTAGAGAAGAGTTCAATACGCGAAGAGAAATAGTCTCTTATTGCGTGCAAGATGCAACTGTCTTGCGAATAGCTTGTTTATAATTTAGACAGATATTCTTAGATTGCGCTAATCTGTGTCCATTCACGGAAAGCGTGACTTTGGCTGGCTCGGGCTCTCTTGCTTATGCCCGTAATTTCCTAAAAGATAATTTGATAGGTCTTATAAGCAACGAAGGTTATGTGCGCGTCGATAGACATAGCCAAAAGGCCGTAGAGTGGTTGTTATGGGTTGAGCAGCAGGTAGGCAGGGAAATCATTCATGCCGGGCGTGGACGAGAGTACACCCCTTTCGTTCGTATAAAAGTCGACGGGTTTTTAGCGGATCTTCAATATCCAGAAACCGGTACAGTGTACCAGTTTCATGGATGTTATTTTCATGGCTGTCCGATCTACTATCCAACGAGGCGCGATGCGCCTCTTCTAAATTGGACTACTCTCAATCAAAAGTATGTACCCTAGCAATTTCAGCTAAAATAAGATAAAATGGTTTTATTTAAGTTGAAATATGGGAGCATGACTTTAATTCGAATATAGCTACTTTAAACGCTTTTAAGCGCTAATGAAATTCTCAATCCGTGAGATGCTTTTTACGGTGGTCGCACGGGTAACATTGCGACCTTATATAAAGTCGAACAGGGTGAAAACATAAAATATGTCGATGTTTGCTCTTTATACCCCTTTGTTTGTAAAACGGGCAAGTTGCCGATAAAACACCCGCGCGTATATAACAGCACCGACTGTCTCGAACTAACTGGTCCTAATTTTGAATATTTTGATCGTGTTGAGGGCTTAGTTAAATGTACGATTCTAGCGCCGCGAAAACTCTTTCATCCTGTGCTACCGTATCGTCTGCATAATCGGTTACTTTTTCCCTTATTCAGAACTTGTTGTGAAATTTTGAGCAAAGTATGTGTACACACGTAACGCCGGAAGCTCGCGCCTTAAGCGGTACATGGGTATCGGACGAGATTAAAAAAAGTTTACGACTCGGTTATACAATTTTAAATATTAACGTTATCTGGCAATACGAGATAACGCAGTACGACCCTAAAGCCGGTAATCAAGATGACACGACATGCGGATTGTTTACCGATTACATTAACTTATTTTTAAAGTTAAAACAGGAGAGCTCAGGCTAATCACGTAATTGCACGGATGAGGCTAGTAAAGCGGCTTACATCGCCTATTATAAAGAAAAGGAGGGTATTGATCTAGATCCTCAAAAAATAGAGAAAAATCCGGACATGCGCTCGGTTGTAAAACTTTGTTTATATAGTTTATAGGGGAAATTTAGACAACGAGGTAATTTGCCAAACACCGAAATAATTAATTCGAGTGAGCAGTTTTTATAATTATTAACTAGCCCGGGAAAGGAAGTAGGTAGATTAGTTTTAGTTAACGAAAATGTAATATATGCAGCCAGTAAGTTAAAAACAGAAGTAGCTACTTCAGCGCGAAATACGAATGTAGTGATAGCCGCTTACACGTCTGCGCAAGGACGTTTAAAATTGTATGAATATCTCGAAAATCTAGGCGAGCGGGTATTATGATACCGATTTCGTCATATACGTATCAAAGGGTGAGCGTGATGAGTACGAACCAGAAACCGGGTCTCTGCTAGGCCAATTAACAGATGAACTGGAAGAGTACGGAGAAGGCTCTTACATCGAGACCTTTGTTTCGGGTGGTCTGAAATTCTACGCCTATAGAGTGCGTACACCCGACGGCGAAACCTTTGATACGTGTACAGTAAAGGGCATCCGACTCAACTATGAGAATAGTCAAAAAATAAATTTCGACTCTGTTTTAGAGATGATGGAAAATCACGAATTCGATATTATAGACGCAGAGGAGGAGGATGAGGGAGAGGAGGAGGTAAATGAGGATCGGGGCGCGAATAATTGTATATATGTTAGAAATTTCCATATATGTCGAACGTCAGTCAATGACATTATTAATTTTAAGCAAACGAAAAAATGTCGCGCTGTTTTGAAAAAAAGACAATTTGGTAATCATCGATATTCTGTACCATATGGTTATATACATGAATAAAAAATAAAAATAAAAATTATATCCTATTGTATTTACTCAAATCCTTAAATCCTATAAAATAATAGCATCCCTCAGGCGGCGGCGGGGCGTGATGGCTTGCTGATCAGCGGGACCGGGCCCCCCCGGCACACGCTCTAGTAGGCTAGTAGCGAGGGCGCGTGCACGCGCGCAGGTAAAAAAAGACCTAGCAGGGCCGCTGGGTAGGACTTTTATTCGACGCCCAGGTAAGCGGTTTAACCCCGGCATAGGTGAATGACCAGCGGTGTCGCTTCTCGCACTGCAGTTGACCTATATTTTACAAGGAGACATGCGCCACTATAGAAGCAACACCTGTAGTGGCGCTCTGAACCAAAAATTCGTATACAGCATGGATGATTTTCTTCACTATTTCCTCCTCCTCCTCCTCCTTTCCTCTCTCACCCCACTTATTTTTTTCGCTATAGCAACACTAGATGTAAAGAGAGAGAGGGGGGAGAAACCAAATTTTCTTTTTGCTCTAGTAAAATCTGTCATACGTAGACAGTTTGTAGAGCTAGCAACTCCTGCATCATGAATCCTCGTGGAGTTCTTGCACGGGACATGGATCCTTTGATTCATACAGTTCATAAAGTGAGAGTGTCTGCGTTTCAAAAACCATCTTGTTTCCATATATAATTAATAAAAGAAGATGCCGCGTACGTAAAATTGGAGGCAGAAATGTTAAATTATTATAGTACACAGTCGTTGTTATATTTTTGTAAGTTTTACAATTTCAATGGAAAAATCTGATTCACCAGTGTTACACAAAGAAAAACTCCACGAGTTAAAGGTAAGAAAAAGAAGAAGAAGATGAATGAGGAATCCAAATTTATTTTTACGATAATATAGTGATAGAACATTTTTTTTTCATTTTAGGGAAACACGATAATTGCAGTGAAAATAATGGGAAGATGGTAACGATGGTTACGAGGAGTAACAAAAGAAGGATGCCCGCAACGATGCCAACTAATACATAGTACATGTGTGACTCTGATTGAGTCAAATGAGGAAAGTGGCATTTATCTGCTAGAAGCCCGATTTCTTGCCTTATTACCTCCACGAGCAATTTTAGCTGGACTTGCTTTCGTCATGTCCATATCGACAAATGGTCTCCACTGGTCACCTCGTTCTGCTGAAATATTTCTTATGGTCACCGTAAACCGTATTCTAAGATGCGTTTTTGTACAAAAAGGATTATTCGACAATTCAGCTTACGTATTTCTAAGAAGTGGGGGCAAGGAAGGTGGAGGTATGGTTCATGTGAATCCAGTGCTTGTCACATTTGACACAGCCATGAATGATCTCACCGGAATGCATCATCTAATCTGGCCATCAGATACTTTGCGTTAATAACATATAAATTTCATAAAAAATAATAATAATAAAAGCAAACGAAAAATCTATCAAAGTTGTTTTTCTCTTTCTGTCTTTTAACCTTTTTCTTGACAAGAATATTAATAAAATTTAAGACGGAGGAGGAGGAGGAAGAAATAAATAAACATACGTATTTCACGTAAAAATAATTTGAAACACAACTACAATTTTTTCTTTAAAAAAAAAATTTATTATATCAGTTGATTGTTAAAAAAATATAGGTAATACATGAGAAATTCTTAAATCTAGAATAAATGCGGTTATATAATTCACTCATAAATTTTGAATACGTAGTAATGTAAATTATTAAAAGTCAGATTCTTTTCTTTTTCTTAGAAGATTCGGATTTACAAGATTAAATGCAATAAGAACATGAGTTTGATACACTTTTAAATTTTTTCTTTTTTATACTTTTCATAATTTTTCGGAAAATTACCATGCAGAATTTGTCGTTACTCCTTGTGTCGCCACAAAAGAGTTTAGAAAAATCCATAGCACAATTATAGCGACACATAAAATACAAAAAATCCACACAATAATTGCCGCACACATCGGAATCAAAACTCTGCAACCGACTCGTAGACCACGTCAATAGTGTACAATTTCGTCGCAATCCGTCAAGGTGATACGACACGGTTTGTTGTATACCGTAGGAGTCGAAATAAACGCCGTGACCGTTTTGTCGACAAAAAATGCTATCCAGTGAGCACCAGGTAGATGAAGTTCTTGAGTATTAGCAATAATAGCGATCGGTCTCATCAACACCCTGGGTAACCGGTCTGCTGGGAAGACTCCGACGGTCTGTGCTGATATGCCCTTCAGTGTCTGCTGAATCTGTAGTGAATTCATCGTAAGGTTTCGAGTAGTAGGGCTCTACTTCTACTTCTTCCTCTCTTTTTTTTTCTATTTGCCCTACTACCACCGCCACCGGTACCACGAGCACGACTAGCAGCATCAGCAGCAGCTTCTTCTTCTTTAACAATGACAGCAAAATAAGATTCAATAACCTTGGCAGGTGTGGCAGTAACTGAAGTAGTAATTTTACTGATGTTGTTGTTCTTGTTGACACTGATTTTACGAGGTGCTACATACGACCCTAATGACGACGTCGACGACGATATAGCATCATCCACGAGTGTTCTTCGAGGAGGTTTTTCAATTGGACTCTTCTTCTTCTTTCTCTGCTCATTCATGTCGATTACGCTGTGACCGTATAAGGCCTTTCTCAACCATGAGCGCACTCTGAATGTGTAAGCCAATGCACACGTAAGGTGTTCAGATTTTCCTCCGTGATACATGCAAATATGATCGTCCATACTGGATAAGTTTCTAAAGGATGGACAGCTGTATTCTTCAAGGTTTGTAATCTGTCTCCCCAAAATACGCTCTAGTAGATTAGCTTTCTGGTAGCCACGTGTGTAAATTGTGTGTGCATCTCTGGCAATGTAGCGTAACGACGGGTAAATGTCCTCCAACGCGGCCTCACCATCCTACCATTCTATACCGTGATGATACGAAAGATAAGAATTAGTCGAAATTATTCCCTTGGGTAATTCGTTGTAATCACACGGTGGTTTCACAATTCAATGAGCGATAAAATTACGGTCAACTGCAATTACAGCAATCTCCTTGGGTAAAAATAACCCTTCTTTATCGTGAAACGCTTGGATATGAATGATAAAATCCATTGTAGCTATTGACTGTTTCTTTCTCAAATACTAGAGGTGAACTAACAGCCCTCAAAATTCGGAGAGGTTATATAGGCAAACCCTCTCCCTTCATTACGGTTTCTCCCTCTCTCCCTCCTGCATACAACGCAGAACTTTAACGAAAAAAGAGGGAGGAGGCAGAGTTCTGTGATTCGTTCGTTCGTTCTTACTGTTACGCACATCTTATGAATTGTAATCTAAAATAACTTGACGCATAGAATCGATCTCTAAAATATTGTCATATTCAGCATAAACGATACAATTTACGGTGTGTGTTAATGGTTTATCGAAACGCACTTCGATACGCACATTTCCATTACGGACTAAGGACCAATGCGTACCGCAATGAGCAGACATGTCGGGGGTAAGATCGAATGCAAACAAACAAAAGCTATCGGGATATTCTGTTCTATCGATATCATTTCCCTCATTTGCAAAGTGTATTCCAGTACCAAAATAAAGAGTGTGGTAACAATCTACGTAAAAAGGTGCAGCTGTGGAGAAGCTTGGCTGTAACGGTTTACTCGGCACTTGTTGACCATCGATATAAAGTGATAAATAATTAATACCGAAATTTTGAAAGTTGAATGGATTTAGTAATCTATCGCAGTTAAAAGCTTTATTATTGACAAATCCTATGATGAGTCTTTTCCGTAATTTCCCGAGAATTACATTATCTAAACACTCACCGAGTATACCGTTATGCATGCTGAATGCTTTAACCTCGACGCGTGTCAGAGGGTATTTTGCACTTGTTGACGCTAATGTTTTAGCGTGTGCCACTAAAAGACCTGGGTTTATTTTTGCTCGTTGTACAAGTAAACTAGCTTCTTTTATATGTACACTATAATTTTTATCGGAGGCATCCATTAAACAAAAAGCGTCCTTTGCACTTTGAAAATTCACTATTTCCAATGAACTCCCTCGGAATCTGGGTTGTAAAAAGTAATTCACCAAACTGTTGTCGACCCGGGGCTTTAATATTTTTACGTGCTCTGGCTACATACTCATTTACCAAGTCAATTATGTTTGAATTTTTTATTTTTTCTCCGTCAATTTTCACATCAGTTGCACTCCGACTTATCCAGTTACTATTATTTTTCAAATAATTTAATAAAAGTTTTCTTTTATTTTTGTATAATTTTGGCACACTTTCAAGAATGTACTCATCGCTCATTTGATCTTTTTCATCACTTTTACCATCTGCTAAATTTTTCTTATCGTCAAACCGGCGTTTTTCATCGACAAAAAATAGATATCTCTATAAAACTTGTAGAAAATCTCTGTACTTGTCACTATCTGTCGTATATTTTCCTGAATCAAAGATCTGTCGCATTTCGCTATCAAGCCGTGAAAATGTATCTCCAGATGTTTGAATAGATTCACTCGTTAATTTTTTCTCCTGTTCTTGAACTCCTTGTACGCCGGCTGCTGCTGGTAAACTATTTATTGATGCTGTTTTTACATTTGCTTGCATTTTTTGTAAACTTTCTTGAGGAATCAAAACCATTTTTCGTGCTCTTCCCATTTTTATGCGTTTAGAAAAAGATCCAAAATAGGTGGCAACAGAAAGCCTAGAAAACTCCCTCCTTTTTGTACAATAATGCGCTTTTTACTCTTCCAAGAATTTATTTTTCGTTTTGTAACTTTTGTTAAATTACGCAGAATTGTTATATATACTTTTTCAGCTTATTTTTTTCCGTGACGTTTAAACATACAACACCTTTTAATATGTTCAATGCACACTCGCAAATGTACTTTACAAGTTTTTTATCGGCAGTACGCAATTACGCTAGTCGTTGTTCTTTATTAGAATGTCTCAATGCCTGCAGCAACACAAAATATTTTTCTTCAAAAGGCGACGTGTTATTCTTCTTTCTAATTAACGCTTGACTCTCACGAGATGCTCGCTTCGCCATTGTCGGATTATAACTGAACCGATATTTTCTCTTTACACAACATTTAACTTGCTGTACTGACTCGATGAATATTTGGGAATATAAATATAATGATATTCTTCATCAGAAAATATACAACTACGGAAACGTAACTCCTCAGGTGTACTCTGCTTCAAATCAATAACTAAATAAGAATATGGCTTTATAGTACTATCATAATAAGCTTCTTGCAAAAACTTGGAATCTTCGGGGTATAGTTGACGAGCCAAATGCTGAATCTGTGCACGGTCCCGAGGATTCTTAAATAAAACCATATAATTCGCATTCAGCGATATATCGCGCTGCCCTTTGTGAAACATATTCTGACATATGTTAATAACCGATGCATTACGATGATGACTTCCCTTACTAAACAAATCTATTATCGTACCATTATTAGCTGTCTCACGCATCAAATCATCTATTATTAACAATTTTCGTTTTTCCGGATCGTTCGAATAGTCCTCGTTCCGCGGTAATCCTTCACGAAATTCAGTCTCTACATTCTCCACTCTATAACTTTCTTGCCATTCACTATAATAAAATATTATTCTATCAAACTTCACATTAGCCAACACATCAAGTTGCTTTAAAAATCTCTGTACAACCACTGTTTTACCTGCGGAGGTAGGACCAGCGCAAATCATAGTCCACGGGTGCATAAAACAAGTATCCATTTTAGCATATAATGATACACTAACAAAATGTACTATACGTGCTCCAAGACCCTTCTTGACCGCCACGATCCCCACCCAAGGGGGCCCCACCGGGACTCACTCGCTTTTGTGTCATCACCCCCCACCGCGAGAGCCAACTAGACTTGCCCCGACGAGCCATGGCTCCACCCTCCCCTACTTTACCTCCCCTACCTGTCTGCCTGGGCTTGCCCCTCTCTAATATCACGTTATGTAAATAACTTTTACCACTTCGATAAAATAATATTTATTTCCTATACTGTTAATTGTAACATTAATGATCAGATCATACTTTCTTTTGATCGGTAGACAAAGAATTAATTAATGTTTCTAAATTTTCACCATTTTTACAAACTTGTAATTCGGTATTATATTCTTTATCATCGTAATTATTTTCAATACTAGATATATGAAAATCATTTAATCTTAACTCATGTTATAATAAAATACTTTTTATATTTTTCAAAGCTTTTTGTTCTGCTTGAATTTTTGGTAATTCTGGGTCCATAAAGTAACATTTATATTTATCGTATAATTTTAACAAATTAATAGGTCTTTGAAATACAAGAATATATGCAAATAATTCAGACATGGATTTTGGAAACTTGAATACTGCAGCTTTTGCCAAAAATGTATTCTATTCTTTATCAGTACTAACAACACCTCTTGATATACAAGCATTTCCATATTTACCATGAAAAATTTTATCTACAGTACGTATATCCGCAAATGATTCGGCAACACGTACATGTAATAATAAAAGTCGTAGGAAAAATGCTTCACGCTTATTTAGATTTACAAAATACATTCTACTAATGAGAGGTTTTATACAATTTTTTCTTTTCTTCCATTTTTTTCGTTTTTTTTTTTATCAAAAACATAATGGTACGGAATTTTATGATATAAATATGGCATTGCATTTTTATCTTCTTTATTTAATTTAAACCAAGATGTCAATGTAGTATGGACATTTTTATCAATCATTTCGTGTTCATATTCTTCTTGATAATAAACATATTGTTCATCTTCTTCATGAACAGCTAATCTTTTAATTACATAAGATTGCTCATGTAGTAAAAATTCCCATATACGATATATAGCTTCAGGTGCACATACATATCTGGTGGAGAGATGTTGTGATATTTTTTCATATTAATATGTATCGTTATTTTCGTTTACATTGTCTTCATTACCTGGATTATGTCCATTTGCAAATTTCAGAAGTGCTGTATCAGGACCTTTATGAAAATATTTGAACAAATATTCTAGAGCTTTAATCGTACTACATATTTCTACATTAATATGACATTCTAAAAGTAATAATAAATATGGATTATACGATAAAACAAAACTATTATCTGCAATCCTATGTTTTGAAAACGTAATTTTACTATTATTTTTTCTTCGTCGGTAATAAGGATAACCATCAGGATCATAGTGGGTTTGATTGACATAAGGTTTAGGAAAATTTTTAGTACAACGTGTTTTATCTTCATTCATGCAAAAACAATTTTTATTTTGTGATCCACAGGGACCGTGTATCATATTATTTTTCATTATATTGTATAATCTTGGATATTCATTTTTATTTGGTATTTCAGCACTTATAATATAATCAATTTGATCAGTATCTCGAAATTTATCATTGGTATGCAACCATAATAACATATGAATATGTGGTAATTCTTTTTTTTTTAATTCTATTACGTAAACATAACCTTTAACTTTACCAAAAATATTATTTTTTATTAGTTCGGTTTTTAAAATTTAAACTTTTTCATGGAAGACTCTTGAGATTAAATCAGGACGATCTATTGTGCTTTCATACGGTAATAAATTCTCTTGAATTTCCTTCCAATATGGATTACATGTCATTGTTATAAAAATATTTGGTTTTCTGGCGACTTGTAGTTATGTCATTGAATCTAAATAATTTTGTTGTATTGATTTAGGACTACCTATATAAGATGATGGTAATATTACCATTTTTCCAATTCGAGAATTATCAATATTCGCCCGATTGGAAACGTAATTTCATTAATCATTTATACATTTCAGTTCCTAATTGTGCTTGGTGAGTACGTAAGTAATATAATCGACATCCTTCGATCCTTGTCCATACAACAACAATGAATTGTTCTGATAAATGTCATAAATTTAAATAAGGATTGAAATCATCACGCTCCATATGCTCAATCTATATGAATAAAACTGTAGTGTAGATATATTATTATTTTTATATTTTTTTGTACATTTTATATAAGGTTGCCATCCTGAATGACATGAAGGAAATATCAAAGGATATGTCATTGGGTCAAGATGTTTACTGAGAATATTTATTTGTTGTAGTTTTTCAGTGTTTGGTTAAATACGTATATATATATATCACGGTCAAACGGAGGTTCGCCATAATATCCAGTAAATTTTGCTTTTAAATCACAATCTAATATACTTTGTGAAATTGCAGGGTGCTCTAATGTCGCAATTGTTTGATATTCATGGTGTAAAAAATCTTTATCTTTGAAACACTTTTTTGATGATTATCATTATTGTTCTACTTATGATCCTTGATAACAATTAAGAAAATTATGTAATTTTCAATTACCGATGTATTACACATAAATTGCATGATCTAAATAATTGTAATATTATAAGTTTGTAGAATGTATTCAAAATAAAATTTATTACACAAGAATTCAAAATTTTAATTTATTTCAAACCTGCAATAATTAATTGTTAAATGAAATGATTTTCATCGATATTCGTTTCTCAATGTTGTTTTATTAAACATTAAAAAATATACAATAAATGTGTAAATCTGCAAATAAATTAAAAAATTTTAAAATAATTCAAGAATATAATTTTTTATTTAAGGATAAAATAAAAAAATAACCTCAAGGGTAAAACAATCAAGAAAAAAAATTTTTCGTCGTAAATCTCGAAACACGTCAACTTTAATTTCTTATTTTCTTGATGATAGTGCATTTTTCAACCAAATCTAGCCGATTTGATCAATTTTATATTGAGAAAATAGCGAAAAATTGCACATTTACCCCTAAAAAAAACAGGGGTTGACACCGTTCGGGGTAAAAGTTGTACCTACAGTAGCGTCTTTTTATAATAAAGAATTTGGCGTTGGTTTTATTTAAAAACTCCAAATAGTTTTTGAGATATTAGAAAAAACCTGTTTTTGGGGATAAACTTCAAGGGTGATTTTAACCCCTTAAATCGACGAGTTAGCACGTAAGAAAAAACACGTATCTAATATTTTCTCGAGTACTACAACATATCACAAAATGATCAAAATCGGTGAGGTACACCTGGGGACCCTTCCTTGTAAGTTTTTAGTGTTTGGTTCCATAAAAGTCCCACGAGTAGCTAGGGAAGTAAAGGTCCGCCACCACAGAGCCCCGCATGTGGCAGTAAGGATAGATACTCGGAGATTTCGCCAGGTTTCCTTGAGGCATCGTTTGCGACCGACTAGTACCCCAGCGGCCAACTAGTCCCCTCAGCACGATGGCTCACACCTTGGGATTAGGGGTTGGATGAAATACCCATTGCGCCTCCTCCCAAACGCAATGGGGGGCTGTCCTTAGCCTCCGGCCAGTCCATAGGTCGCCCTCGGGAACCCTGAGGCCCGACCTCGGTCAGGGGAGAGGCCTGACAGCAGTGCCCGTTTTACGGGGATGTTGCTATGGAGGCTACTTTTGAACCCGAGAGGCGGTATCCCGCATCAGCTCAATGTCGCCGCCACGCCAGGACGACCCGAGTTCAGGACGTCACGCTCCCGTCACTGGAGCTGAAGCGATCACAAAGACTCGCAGGACGAGCTCCCACACCAGGCCCTAAAAAGCGGGCACTCGACAAGGTGGCAACCCCCGGTGGGAGAAGAGACATAATATATTTATTACGATTTTTCGACTTCGGTAGAAATATTTGTAACAATAAAATCAAGTTTTATGATTTTTTTGGCGAAAATCTAAGTGACCCCATTTATTTCTATAAGCAAACATGATTTAAATAGTTTATCACTAAGCTTTGAATTTTCAGTCAATGATGGACATTAAGGAACAATTTTCTTCTACGGTGACGTTCTTTATTTTGATGTTTGCTACCTCTGTGATTCTTTTAGGAATGCTCCAAGCAATTCATAAGCTTTGCCATAGGCTTATATATATATATATATATATATATATATATATATATATATACCCTTCTAAATTTACTTAAAATTCTAAGATACGATTATTAAGTTTGTTGTTATAATTTAATAATACAATTTTTAAATAGTAAAACTTATTCGAATATACATGTATTAAAACTAGTAGTTATAACGCAAAGCGAGCTTTCTTTGCTAGTATATAAATTATAAATCGTATCATAGGGAGGAGAGCGAAAACTGCCTGGCGGACCGACTAGAGGTTAGGAGCAATCCCTTAACCAGGCGAAGGCGGTAATGCCGGTTGGGAAACACAACCCATGAACACACATGTTACACCTCAACACTCACATACTGCCAACTCCAAAGCTGCCCCAGGGTACGTGGGTCACTCGAGGGGGCTGACTGCGTCGATCTGAGGGTACCGTAAGAAAATTAGGTTGTCTGGCGCTCCTAGACTGTCGGATAGTACAGGGGGCTGGGTCAGCCTAACCAGCATGGAGGTCCTGGAGGCCTTGGAGAGGGAGATTGATGACGCTCCAGACAGAGGCTATTTTCCAAGTTTTTTCGATAATTGGTTCCAGAGGGGTGCATAGATTTTTCTGGCGTGACCTTAACTATGTTTACGATCGTTTTTCGCAGTCTTGTGCCGACTCTGTAATGGATCTCTGCAGATTTTAATAGTGATTTGAGCAAGTTTAGAAGAATATTCACTACGTCAATAAGCTTTCTTCCTAGTTCTTTCTCCTCAACCAAGTAACTAGCATAATTTTCGAGTATTAGGGTTACAAAGTTGACTTCCACAGGATCAGTCAAGGAAGCCCCCTCACCGGTGATATTTTTTAGTTTCTTGGTGGTCTCCAATAGTGAGCCGATTGTAGTACTATGATACCATTTTCTTTGTAAATAATATTCTAAAAAATAAAATAAATATGACACAACTAAAATGTAAAAATCAATAAAATTTGAATATTTTGTTTTACTTACAAAATAGGAAATATGAGTAAAGGATTCACATAAAATATTTGATCATACAATACTGCAGGAAAATATTTAACGTAGGAAACTAGAGTTGTAATAATGTAACAAAGCGACACTGCAGATGAATAAAATTCCAACAATCTTCTTATACCTTTGTTCCGTATTCTGCCCATATTGTTTGGTGACTTTAATTGTCTGGTTTAAATAAAATTTAGAATAAATAAACGGTTTTTAAATAATATTATATCCAGTTCATGTGGCAATAAATATGATATAATACTTCATTTATCCAGATCATCTAAAATTTCTATGGTGGTTTACTTTTTCTAAAATCATTCATACCATTGAATTGTATAAAATATTTATAAAGCATATGGTTGTACTAAAAGAAGTGAATATAACGTTTAAGAAAGACCATCAGAACTTTGTTAGATTCTTTTGGAAAACGCAAGGTAGTCAGTGAGAAAATATTCCCTTGTGAAGCAAGAGAAAACCAGTGAGCGTGTATCAAATAGATCATGATTAACCTTAAAATAACTTGGCTCTAAGTCTTGGCAAGTTGTTAGGAAGTAAATAAGAACGTGTAGGTATAAGTAGGCACTCGATGCGAGTAAGTTACACCCCTAACTAGTGTAACCGGAGTAAGCAACATCTCTTATTGGAGAAATAACTCTAAGGGCTTGAACTTCACAACCAATGACAGATTAAATATCTACAAACTTCATTAAAACTAAAATAATGAATAAATTGACAAATTAAATAAAATCATATAAAACAGAAAATAAAAGTTAAATAAGCGTGCATTACCTTATTTACATTATTTACAATTTTTGCAGGACTAATAATCAATATAGGCCCCATCGACATCAATGACGCTCTGTAAGCGTTGAGGCATAGAGTCAGTCAGCTTGCAAAAATACTGGGGTTGATTGTGCATCGATATCCAGCTTTGTCTGACTTTTTCAATTAGTCTTTCTTCAGACTCAGCTGCCTGTGGAATCCAATTCTTAACCATCTGCGCCCACATATTCTAAATGTAATTGAGATCTGGGGAGCGTGATGGGTGATTTAGCCTTTGTATTCTGGGATGGTTGGTGTACCACTCAGCAACAACTCTTGCTGAGTGTACTGGACTGTTGTCTTCTATGACAAACACTTGTTCATTATCAGGATAGCGAGCGTTGACACCTAGCAACAAGTACTCTTCCAAGATACGCACATACAATTGGGAATTCAGTTTCCCTTCAATCCTGACTAGATCGCCTGCACCGTCCCTTGACACCCATGCCCAGAAAGACTTGCTGTGCCTACCGTTGGTCATCATTGGGAGCACATGGTTTCGATCGTACCTGGTCCCATCTGCTCTCCAAACTCCGACTCTTACTGTAAACACAATTTTAATTTAAATTAAAAAAAAACTATTAGTCTACTGATGCATAGTTACTGGAAATAAAAACAAACTGTTTTGCCAGGACAAAAGTGTGAAAAAAAACTTAGTTCTCATTTCCACTAACCATACTCCAGCAGACCAGTATAGCTTCTGATTTCATTTAAATTTACAACCGAGAAATAGTCGTAGACGGAACGGATAAACTTAAGGATAATAATATAGAACAGCTTAAACAATCACTAACAAAAACTGTAAAGAGTCCCTGGCTGATAGACACTATAGTACTGTTGTCTGATAATACGCACTATATTTAGAGGTTAGGTGTTTCGTGACGTCATAGATACACCAAAATCATACACCGCGTACCGTGTAAATCTGAAATCGTAATCAGTTAGTAATTTTCAAATGCCATTATAAAAAAAGGATACAAAGAAAAATAATTTGTTGTGCAAAAAATACAAAAAATCTTTTTTACCATCCTTGCACGTAGAGAAGACTTTTTCGTCTACCGCAATTGTCCTTCCCCACCCAACTTGCGTGCGGTTAATATGCTGATTGGCATACTCAAGGCGCGTAATTAAATCTTCATTTCTGATGGCCGATTTGCGATGTTTGATATGGAGGCGCTTTTTAATGAATGTCCTAATAGTTTGCTCCGTAATGGACAGATTTAGAGCTGCAGACATTCTGGAGACGTGCTGATAAGGGTTTTCCCGCAGAGTATCAGCAACTCTCGCTAAATCTTCATCACTCAGGGCATACCTACCACCGTTTTCTTTTCGCCTGTCATGAGCTTGATTTTCAGGGGTTTCCTCGTCAAATCTACGCGTCTAAGTCCTCACCGTCATTTCGGAGTAATTGAAATAATCTGCTATCTTCGCGAATGCTTCGCCTCCACAACGCTCGCATTTGATGGAGATTGGAGTCAGTAGAACGGAAAGGCATTTTAATAAGGAAACAAAATTACACGATTATAAGACGTCCGCGTGGAATACTAACGATCGAAAATCGCTCCTCAAAAATTTGCCGATTCGGTGATATTGCTGAACCAAGTACTCCCACATCATCCTAACCTCAGCTTATGTAACACAAAACACAAAAAATTTTGTGCGATACATATTGGATTTTTTCAATATTTACCTGTTATTGACGAAGTAAGGCTTAGTTCAGGTCCTCTGGGATGGCACGAAAAACGACATTTTCGGACCTCGACGTCGATACCCAGGCCAAAGACCGTCCTCAGGACCTTCTCTAAATGTCTGCCCATCAAAATTGGAAGAGCTTGTCGCAGCTTAAAGATGTCGTGGCACTCCAAGGCCGGCATCGCAATTTGATAATTTGATGTCCAATATTTATAACGTAAATATATGCAATATATTTACTATAAAAGTGCAATTTTAGAAGTGCGATATTTACTTACCAATAAAAAAAGAAGGAGCCATTACACTAAAAGGTAAGGTAAGCAACAAATGAGCTCCCTAGCTCAAGCCAAGTCCTTACGGACGGTGTTTTGGAAGAACGGGCGGCTGTCGTCAAGACGGCAAATACCGGTGTAAGTTTCCAGGTGAGTCACCGGGCGACTGCGGGGTCCGCCCCCAGCGGCAAATACCGATACCTCCTCAAGAACAGAAAATAGTAAGGAAAAGAAAAGAAACAGGCATGCTAATAGAAAGCTTGCCTCGGGGGCTAAGATGAGGATGAAGCGTCTGGAGGGCGCTCCTGTCCAATCCCCGTGTCCAAAAGACAGCACTCCGACAGCTCTACCCCGAGGGAGCTTAAAAACAGGTCGATTGGAGACGCTTCAAAGAACTACTTCCGAGCAGGCTACCGACTTAAAGGTGACCATCGTTCCGGTCAAGTACCCAGAAGAGCGCCTTGACGAGGGCCAGGGAAAGAAGTTCCTAAAGGCCTTGGAGGGGGAGATTGATGATGCCCTGGACAAAAGCTATTTTCCAAGTTTCTTGGACAATTGGTTTTAGAGGGGTGCACAGATCTTCCACTGCAAGGACCAGCAGGACAAGGAGTAGTAACTTAGTAATGATACTAAATGGTCGTGTGGGAAGGGCACCCAACTTAAGGCTATTGGGATAGGAGACCTCCAGAAGCTGGTCAGAGCGATGATCTACGCCCCCGGAGCGCAAAAAACCACACTTACACCGGAATCTTGGGTGGTCGCCGAAACCAAAACGGTGACGGTGGATACCGAGGGTAAAAAGAAAGAGGAAGCGGCCATTCAGGTGCTGCTGGAAAGGACTGAGGTCGCAGATTTGCAATTCTAGAAGAGAAAGTCTATTGGAGTTCTTAGCAGTAACGAACATGAACGATCTCAATACGGGCAGCAGACCCACGTTCCAAAACGCCGTAAGGGAGGAGGCCATAGACATCACCCTGGCCTCCAGGAACGTGTGGCCCGAGGTTATGGACTGGAGAGTGTCGGAAGAAGTCTCTATGTCAGACCACCAACACATCGTGTTCAGACTTGGCGGACAAAGTACGCTCGATCAGCTCATAAGAAATCCTAGAAAAACAAACTGGGTAGGATACAGAGAAAAACTTAAGGCTAAGATCAGTTGCTTTTCTGTCACATACGAGATGGCAGAGGACATCGATCACTACAGTAGGATCCTAAGGGACATAATAATAGGTTCTTACGACAACAATTGTGAACTTAGGCTGAAGAGGCCATCAAAGGGTGCTCCTTGGTGGGATAAGTCACTGGAGAAACGCAGGAAGAAAGTAAGGCGGCTATACAACCGGTCCAAGAACACGAAGAGTGACAAGGACAAACAGTCGTATAGAGCAGAGCAAAAGAAATACAAGAAGGAGATCAAAATGTCCGGGGTGGAGGGTTGGAGGCGATACTGCTAATGCCGAAGTATGTTATCAGACATGGCCAGACTGTGCAGTGTCCTGCAGCAGCACCCGAAGAAGCCACTGACAGACTCGATTAGATTTGTAGCAGGAGACTGTTTTAGCTGATGGCCCGTGGAGATGACTGGTGTGATGCCCCGTACAAGCTCCGCAACAAACTATACAGAATAAAAACTAAAATTTATTGAATACATTTTTAGATTTTACGCAAGTATCGCGCTCCCCCATTTTCAATTAGGATAAGCCCGCGCTACAGCTGACAGTGCAACTTCAGCAGCGCCACGAGCCAGCGAGCGGCGGTAACAGCAACACCGAAAGAAAAGGGAGAGCGCGCAACACACCATATATATATATATATATATATATATATATATATATATATATATATAGAAGCGGCGAGCGCAGCGGCGCAAGAGAAGGAGAAGTATTATAAATTATTTGTATGAATGGGTTTTGTACATAGGTGTGAATGTCTGTGTGAAAGTGTGAATGTGAAAGTATTTCGGCCGCACTATCTCCGCTCGCTCCGAGGCCTATAAAAGGACCCACACGGCCAGTATGAGCTCATTAGCTCCAGCGCAACTTAGGCGCCTAGTCAAAACTCCCGAGCAGCTTATGCCTCAAGTAAACGATTTAGAATATTTTCGAATATTTCTACACTTATACAAATTTCGAGTTAGGCATGATATCGCATCATAAAGCGTATCAGTCCTAGACTTACAAAAATTCTAATTCTTGTCAAAATAATTTAGAAAAATTTCATTACCTAATTTAAACTTGTGAAATTTCGAATACGATCAGATAATGCAAATTTAAACGTATCTGCATAAAATCTCTTCTTGTAACAATACGATTCAAATCAGATAACGCAACTTAAACGCGTATCTGTTTATTTTTGTTTGTAAAAATCAAAGCGGATTTACCCATTTAATTTTTGTGATACTTAGAATATATGCAAGATATACGCAATATTCTATTATTTATTTATTTGAATATATTTATTTTTGTTATAAAGAACAAAAATCTCTTTATTGCGATAAACCTCCACTACCTGATATCCCGGACCTGAACTATCATAATTGAGAATTATTATAAAAATTTAAAATCTTTCTATTTAATCTGTTGTCAGAATCACGACGCATATTAGTAAATGTTCGCGAATTTTCAGATAGTAAAATCAATAGATTTTGTATTCTTACATACATTTAATTACTACAGGACCGAGATAAGTTGTGACCGTTTCACTGGAGACTGGCAAAACGGGTAACAGACAAAACAAGGATAAGGTGGGCTATAGGGACGTTCGAGCCCTACAAGGCGGCAGGTCTGGACGGCATTTTTCCGGCTCTGCTGCAGCAGGGCATGGACGTACTAGAGATAAGTCGTGATCGTTTCATTGGCGATCCTGCCAGGATACCGGGTTTTCAAAGTGGAATTTATTACAATAAGAATCAAATCATCCTATAAAACACACACATCCACATTGCAATTTACGCAACAAACCAAATGCAATTTATGCAGAACAAACAACTTTGATTTACATAATTAAGCAACCACATCAGACGTGCAATTATTGTATGCAGTCATTAAACTAAAATTTAAGCCTATTTAAAACATTCTTTATAAAATCCACCAAAGAAAGCCGGAAGAATGAAATAAATCGGATAGTACAATTAATAAAAATTTCTCGCGCTTTAGATGTTCTCTTTTTTCGTTCACGATCTCAAGATCAACGAATAAGAGATCTAGAATTCCAAGTTGCAATTTTGAATAACAAATTAAATGATATAACTAACGAGAATATTGAACTTAAAAAAAGGCATAATATAATCTTTAATAAATTGAGATACGAAGGTGATATTATAGGTCAACTTTTGTGTATAATTGTCGATGATTTGAAGACCGTAAAAAAAAAAATTGACAAAGACGTGAATATTCATCACGAAGTTATCTCAAATCTTATTCAAGATTTTATCTGTATGCAAAAAAAACTGTGATCATCTAAATTCTATATAAAACAATTTAGCAACCTATAGACTTACGGACATTTACGCAGTCACAAACGAACACAAAATGGCGGACGCGGGCAAGAACATATTCTTAAGCACGCTTCGAAAGAGCACCATAGTCATTCGAAGCGCCGCCGCGGAATTATTAAAAGCACAATTAAATGATACGCTCAACGCAGTTTTCACTACAGACGACGCGAATCAATCAATTATCGACGATCCCTCGTTAAACGCCAACTGGGCACGAAAAGTTCATGAAGCTCTAAAATATCTCTTAGAGAAAGCAGACGAAACGTCGGAAGTCGTCAATGATTTAGATAAAAAACACAAAAATATTCACAAACGAGTCGAAGAGAACGGTTCGAAATATACCCATTTAGACATAGACTATGACACGCTTAAAAGAAGAGTCGATGAGATAGACTCTAGCATATTAAACAAGCCGGATAACGACGACTTGGAAATATTTAAAGGAAACGTTGAAAAATCCATTGACAGTAAAGTAGGTTTTAAATTTTCCGAACTCCGTCTCGAGGCTCAACCTGAAACAAGCCCTTCGGCAAACATAGAAGCTTTAATGAATATGGCTATAAGAATACATGAAGAAGACGCGGAAGTTTTATTAATGAATCTGAAAAAAGACATAACCACAAGATCAACTGTTTTGACGAATACAAGTCAAAATTTATTAAAAATAACTCAATCGAATGAAACACGTATCAAATCACTTGAGGTTGAGCATACAACGTATAATAACACACTTCTCAAATTCGATGAAACTTTACGAAACTTAAAAACGTGTATCGAAAATTCGAACAAATCTTTCGCAGAAGAATTTCAAACATTAACAAGTAAAAGTAACAAAATTCGGTCTTCGAGTCATGAAATTACTTTAGATAGAAATAACACAACTCTGAGTCTCACATCGAAATCCCCTAAGTTAAAACCGCCAACTTTCAAAGCCGACAGCAAAGAAAAACCTGTGCGGTATTTGCGCGATCTTAAAAGATATATATTCATCACGAAGTTATCTCAAATGTCTTAAACGTGGACGGCGCCGAAATGAATATAATAATTAGTCAAACGTTAGAAAATACAGCTTCCTCGTGGTTCGACATTGCACAGCAAACCATAAATACTATGTCCGATTTCGAAAGAAAATTTAAAGCACGATTCTGGAACGAGGATATTCAAGACGAGTGGTCACGAAAAGTAGAGTACAATAGATATAATTCTGGCTCAAAATACTCTCATCTCGAATATGCTACGTACGTGTGGGGATTCGCACAAGACTTAGAACGAAGTTTTCTCGGAAGCCGAGCTTGTACGAAAAATCTCAAACCATTTCGACTGGGATATTCGTTTTACTGTAAAATCACAAAATATCACTACTCAAGACAAATTTTTCGAATTACTTGCATTTAAAGACAACGGTTACAGTCAAAGGCAATCTTTATTTAAGAAAAAAATCCAATCCTGATGATTCGAACGCAGAATCCTCTGGCAATTCAAACAAATTTTCAAAATAAAAATTTTCAAAAGAAACCTCCTCAGACACAAACGCTGAATGCAATTGAGACAAAAGCGAGTAATACGACAAAAGCTCGTGCTAAAGAAACGGGTACAAATCCCAAAACAATAACTTCTAAACCTACTATGATTAACTTTTCATTAGAAGATTCTTTAAATGATTGCTTAAAAGACACTTGGGGTTTGCCAAAAAACCAATAACGGTTGTTTCTTGTGCCTCGGAAAATAATATAAATAAAATTTCAAATATGCAAGAAACAACTAATAAACCGATTCCAATTTGCACAATTTTCAATAATCCACGAGATGATTTATTATATGAATCTGACGATGACACTAAAAACGACGAAATTTGTCTCTGCCCGGAAATTACAATTAAAATGAACAATATTTCAGTAAAAGCCCTAATTGATACCGGTAGTCAAGTTACGTGTATTTCTGAAAACTTCTATAATTCCAACTTAGAAAAATTTAAAAACGTTGTGACTTTGCCTATCGTAGGTACTATAATCAGAGGTGCTACGGGATTAAAATCGACTCGGTTAAATAAACAATTGATGTGCCCTACAGAAATCGGTACTTATACAAAAGACTTGATTTTCTTGATTATTCCAAAATTAATACGAGATTGTATTATCGGAATCAATGCGATCAAAGAACTTGGTTTTCTTATAGATACAAAATACGATGAAATAACAATTCGTATAGAGAATACAATTGAAAAAATATCTTATAAAATTCAGAATTTATTAGAATCGAAAATAGATCATCGTTATATAGAAATTATCGAGGAAGATACAACTAATGATGTTGATCTTCACTCACCATTCCGGCCAGTGCTAAACAAAGCCCGATGCCCAAAATTTTTAAATGAATTAACGAGTTCATATAATAACCGTAATTCATTAGTCGATTCTTACAAGTTTATCCGATGAGGATATCGACGATAAACTAAAATTCTGTATAACGAAAAGTCCAGAAACGATTGATAAACTCAGAAATTTATTACAAAAATATCGAAAAGTATTCTATAAGAAACCAGGCAGATTAGTATCATACGAATACAAAATCAAAGTAAAAAATGCTGAACCATTTTTTATCCCTCCACATCATGTAGAAACTAATATGAAAAGTAAACTCAGGGAAGAAATTGGGAGAATGCTGGATTGGAAAATCATACGTCGTTCAAGCAGCAGTTTTATAAGTCCGATAGTACCGGTATTCAAAAAAGACGGGTCGATTCGTTTATGCCTAGACGCACGTAAAGTAAACGAGATGTTTGAGGATGATCTAGAATCACCTCAAAATATCGAAGAACTCTTACAACAATGTTTCGGGGTAGAAGTCATGTCGAGTCTTGATTTAACATCAAGCTTCTGGCAAATACCTCTTTGTGAAGAGAGTAAAAAATATACTGCATATATGTTCGAAGGAAGACTGTATGAATTCGAAGTAGTTCCTTTCGGTATAAAGATAAGCAGCGCTGCTTTATTACGCGGTTTATTTCACGTAACAAAAAATCTTGGTAATTCTATATTAAATTTCGTAGACGATTTCTTATGTATCTCAAAAAGTGAAAAAGATCACCTGGGGCATTTAGAAGAGTTATTTCAAAGTTTAATAAAATCGAATTTCACTTTAAGTTTCAAAAAATCAGAATTTTTCAAAAATGAAACTCGGTTCTTAGGATTTATTCTATCTACAAAGGGGATAAATCCTTAAGAGAATAAAATTGAAGCGATAAAATCTATCCAATTCCTAAGAATCTAAAACAGTTACAAGCCTTTCTAGGCACAATACATTTTTACGCAAAATTCACAAAAAATCATGCGCATGAGTTAGTACCGTTATTAGAGCTATTACGAAAATCCTGGGAGTGGGGGGACAGTCATCAAAAAGCTTTCGAGCGAGTCAAAGAACTCTTCGAAAATGACGTTTGCCTAGCATATCCCGACCCTTCCAAACCTTATATCCTTCGTTGTGACGCGTCGGACTTTGTAATTGCCGGTGCATTATCGCAAATTGACGATAACGGTGATGAACGGGTTATTATTTATATCAGTCGAACGCTCAAAGCAGCAGAAAAAACATACTTTACTACAGAGAAAGAACTTCTCGCGATTGTATGCAAAAATTAAGGACCTATCTACGAGTCGCAAAAGTTTACATAAAAACGGATCACAAAGCTCTAATATTCCTAATCAAATGCAAATTTGTTGGCAACCGAATCCGTCGGTGGATATTGAGCACACAAGACTATAATTGAGTGATTGATCACGTTCCGGGTAAGGAAAACGTTGTAGCCGATATGTTAAGTCGACATGCTAACTTTAATTCAGAAGAACTACAAAAACCGGGAGAGATTATTATTGCAATTTTTAAAAGATATAAATCCACGAAAGACTTGATGTTTAAATTTAAACATTTGTCAAAGTTACAACACGATGACGAATATTTAAATCAATTATTTACAAAAAATTCAGATCAAAAGAATCAAAGGAATAATGCTACTTATTTAATTGAAAATTATATAATTTATAAAAAGAACCAATCGAATCAATACAAAATAATGGTTCCAAAAGAAATGATTAAAATATTTATTCTTGAAACACACGAGACTTATGGCCAGGTAGGTGCGAAAAAAGTCATTCGTATGTTACAAGAAGCGCCACATGATTTGTTATCCATTGATTTCTATGGTCCGTTATCGACCGGACGCGGCGGTATGAAACATATACTTGTAACTATAGACGCGTTTTCAAAATTTGTCGTTCTGTATCCGATTCGTAGACAAACTTGTACTACAGCGATAAAGAAAATTTTTAATGATTATGTTTTATTATACGGAAAACCGAAGCGTATTTCATATCATCACGGTTCATAGTTCACTGCAAATGCGTGGATCGAGAAATTACGAGAGGAAAATATCGATTTAGTTTTTTCATCTATCCGACATCCACAAAGTAACATCGTTGAGCGAGTTAATAAGGAGCTCGGTAGATTTTTTCGTACATTTACTAGCGATAAACACACCGGTTGGGTAGGATATATTAATATCATCCAAACCATTATAAATGAAACGTATCACGAAAAACCTGCACCACGCGCAGTAAGCGTGCTAACGGCAACACCACCGACGCTCTCACAGGAGAGCCTTACGCCTCCTCCTTCGCCACCATCATCAGCAGCTCCAACCAAGCCCACCATCATCAACAGCGAGGCAGTCAGGGTCAACTTGGAGTGCCGCCGACGACGCGCGAAGCCGAGAAGTCCAAGGTCTGCGCAAGAGAAGGAGAAGCTTCGCCGGGTAGAGGAGAAGCTGCGTGTCTTATTCGACACGCCAGCTGTCAGCATCAACACCACCGACACAACAACCTTGGTGAAGGGGAGAGGTGAGGTCCTCGATGCCCTCCTGCCCAAACCGACCCAAAAGTTGAACCCGTACGCCACCTACGGGTACGGCAACAGCGTCTGGCGTAGGCAGGTCAGGCTCGACTTCGAGGACAGTTGGAAGTCAGTTGGCAAGCAGGAGGCGAGGCTGAAGAGGAGAGTAAGTGCCAAGGTCGGCAGAAGAGGTATATATAGCTCTAAGTGTATGCATTTTAAGCAGCACTTTCTATCTCTTTATTAAAACTTATAAATATATTTTTAATCATTTTTTCTCCGAGAGTATAGTGAAAATTTGTCAATTTCTGAGAAATTTTTACTAGGGGACTATGTAACGCCCCGTACAAGCTCCGCAAAAACTATATAAAAAAGAAATTGAAATTTATAGAACACATTTTTAACTAGGATAAGCCCGCGCTACAGCTGACTCCACAACTCCAGCAGCGCCACGAGCCAGCAAGCGGCGGTAGCAGCAGTAAGAGAAGGAGAAGCGGCGAGCGCAGCGGCGTAGCGCTCGCACATATTAAATTATTTGTATGAATGGGTTTTGTATATAGGTGTGAATGTCTGTGTGAAAGTGTGAAATAGATAGTATTTTCGGCGGCACGATCCCCGCTCGCTCCGAGGCATATAAAAGGACCCGTACGGCCAGTATGAGCTCACTAGCTCCAGCGCAACTTAGACGCCTAGTCTCTTCTCAAGAGCAACTCAAGTTAGGCACGATATCGCAAATTAAAGCATATCAGTACTACACTTTTCATAAATTCAAAGACTGGTTAAATACTTATAAAAATTTCAGAATAGAGCAGCTATCGCAAATTTAAGCTGATTTACCTAAAAATCTATTTGTAAAAATCAAAGCGGATTTACCTATTTAATTTTTGTGATATATAGAATATATGCAAGATTTACGCAATATTCTATTATATATATTTATTTTTGTTACAAAGAACAAAAAATCTCTTTATAACAATAATCCTCCACTACCTGGTATCCCGGACCTGAACATCATAGTTGAGAATTATTATAAAAAATTTAAATCTTTCTATTCAATCTGTTGTCAGAATCACGACGCAGATTAGTAAATATTCGCGACTTGTCAGAAAGTAAAATCAATAGATTCTTACATAAATTTAATTACTACAGGACCGAGATAAGTCGTGACCGTTTCAAGTCTATCAACATTCACAAATAAGGGTTATACAGTATGAAACGGTTCACAAAAGTTTAGTAAGAGACCACGTGAGATTCGTGACTTGGGGCTAGTAAGGAGGGGTGAAACACACTCGAAGAACTATGGCGGACCTGGGACTATTCCGCATCCGTCAGTTAAGTGGACGCAAGCCTCGCCCATCTTCTAGAGTGGGAGATCCACTACAGGAAAGCTGCTCGTGTATATCGGAAAATGAGTAGAGGAAATGTACAACACACATGCTTCACACATTTAGGTCAACTACGCAGCTTCAGACTGATATATGAGGATCTACCATCTCACTATAAGTCTGTAACCAGATAGCCCTACCAAGAACAGAAATCTGCTCACCTGATTTTTTGGAGTACTGATGGAGGAGAGGAGTGGATAAATATACTGAGTGACAATTAAGTATAAACGATATCTTTAATTGTTATTAAAGAAATTGTCCATTCTTAAATTTGTCACTTGATATTATGTCACATGGGTTTAATGTAATCTTTGATTTATTTATTCACTTTACTTTACAATAATATCTGGTTCTTTGAATCTATGGGAGGAGGAAGTTGACTACGATAAATGTTCATCGTAGTTCATTTTTGTATCTAGAGTTATTTTTAGATACTTTGCCGATGATTTCGTATTTATAGACTCACTAGCTACCTTCATTGGTATGATGGTAGGTATCGGCATTCCTGTCAAGAGCACAATTCTGGTCTTATTAAGCGCTTAAGTTAGCCCGTAGTTTATCATAGTATTCTACTTACATTTGCGTTCAATTTTTTTTTGCGATGGCCACGTTCCGTGTCGTTATAACCGCGGTCACGTCGTCCACATATCAAACAGGCATCACGCCTGCTAGCGTTTCAAATTCTTGAAGTTCATTGTATAAGATATCCCAGAAGTCTGCAGTTATTGGTCTTTTTTGCGCCTTTGTTTCATGTCATACTCGATAGTCCAGTCCCGCAGGTAATCTTTTTTAAGACACGTAATGTAGCGCAGAATACCGAATGATTCTACGTCATCAAGTATGTCGGTCCATCTTGCTAAGTTAAACGTATTTTTCACGTCTAGTGTACTAAGAACTACGATGTCTCTAATCGCGTGTCTAGCCTCTTCCACCTTCTTTACCGCGTCTGTTAGTACCTCTTTAATTGCAAAGTTTAATAAGGGCTAAGAAACCATAATTTTTATTGATAAGAATGTTGTTTTATAGGCACTAGAAAATCCTGAACTTGATAGTCGATTATTAAAAACGCAGAAAGTAAGTAAGTCGTCAAGTCCTAGAGGAGTGGATGTAAAGAAGGTCAATGATAGCAAAAATAATACGGTCGTACTTAGCAATCAACATGTCTCTGCTAAACAAATGAGCGCTGATAAAGTATGTATACATTTTTTATATAATATATCCAAAATAAAGCATCAGATTATTGTTAAATGGCTGCGTGTGCTTGAAATTATCAAAAATGGAAATAGTATATTTCGATACAGGTGAGAAAAGGTCGATTTTACGCGCGTGTGAGGTTTTTTGCCTAAGCGAAGCAAAAGTAGTTTTTTATACAGGGTATGTAAAATTTGATTGAATGTACTTTGAGCGTGTATGAAAGTAAATGTTACGCACACTGTATCGAAAGTTGACCTTCGGTACATTCGAATGAATACAGATACATTACACGGAATGTCTACATAATGCCACTTGAAATCCTCCCGAATCGTCGGCAGAAGGAGAGTTATTTGTTTATTTTAACCGATGGAATATTATAAAGTGTACATTAAAATAGATATACTCATAAACCTTGCAAGGTAAATACAGTTACCTGTTTATAAGTTGATCTTACATAGTATGCAATAAAAATTGAAAAAAAACGCTGCCAATTATTTAGCACGTAGCTTCCTTCAACATTATGAATTGCTTTAATATTAAAATTGTTTTTACTCTATACATAACCACATACAGTTTTTGTACTTTTCTGTTTGATGGATAAAATTATTTAACACGTGCTGCACATAAATAGGCAAGTAGGAACAATTTTTAGTTATCGTGTAACGCAGAAAAGAGTATTTTTTCAGTATTTGATCTATTTTTTAAGATCAAAATAATGAAATCAAAATAATTTGTATAATTCTCTCTCTCTCTCTCTCTCTCTCTCTCTTTCTCTCTCTCTCTCTCTCTCTCTCTCCGAAACACTCCGTGACTCCGACTACGGCTCACCTCCGCAAGCATGCCGGGAAAAGGCTACTAAGGCGACGTGGCGCCCAGCTGGTTCAGGCAGTTTCACGCGGAGTTTCGCCAGAATTACTTGAGCAAGCGCGTCACTGTTAAGGGGCTCAGTGCCGACATTGCATCCATGCGAATGGAGGTCACCACTGTAGTTAAAATTGCGCTCCTGCAGGATCCGTGCGAGGTTATCATAACCAGCCTCCCTCTGACCAGTGGTCTCTTAGACCGAGACATAGCTGATCGCGTGTTTTCTGCGATTGACCTCCCGGGTATTACGAATTTTATACTTGGATATCACGACTGGCTCTCCAGAGGACGGCTAGAGAGCGCCAGTACGTCGGCTGCAGCGCAGGGCGCCGATTTATATGAATATGTTGTACCCAAAGCCAGTCTACCTCTTGCTGAAAAAATCCCGCCAGGCTACGAGTAAACTTGGCTACACACCACCTGTAGTTCGAAACTTAATCATCTCTCAAGATGATCTCGCTGCTTTTCCGCCGCGAGAAAATCAGGAATGACGCTCAGTGATCCGGCGGACCAGGATGGAGAGGCGCGAGTCCCTTTTCATCGGGCACATCAACGTAAACAGGCTAGCCTCCCACTTCTCTACAATCGAAGAGCGATGCGTAAATTCACGCTCCGACATCCTTGCCGTCACCGAGACTTTTCTTTCACCTGACAAACTAGACCATGACCTATCACTGGACGGCTACAACTTTTTCAGAGTCGTTCGAGAAGGCCAAGAAGGAGAAGGTGTGGGTTTCTACGCGCGCGACTACTTCAAAGTCAAGATACTCGCGCACTCAGAGGGAAACATCCCTGAATTTATTGTATCTGAATTAATATATGAGCATACAAACTTACTCCTTGCAGTTGTGTATCGCAGGCCAAACGCGGTCTTTCCCACGTACTTCTTTGACTACCTTGCTCCTCTCCTACCAAACTACTCGAATACTATTATAACTGGAGATTTCAATACAAATATGTGCGTGCAAAACGCCGCATCTCATAAACTTCAGGGATTTTTTGACTCGCTCTCGCTCTGCCTGGTGCCATCGGAGCCCACTCACCATGTTTTTTGGTGCGACCGTCCTTCTATTCATACGTGGCTGGATCTCTTCGTGGTCAACGACGAAGCCTCTGTCCTCGAGCTGACAAAGTTGGCAGTCCTGTTCATTGCTGGGCATGACCTCATCGAGCTTCATCTCCGCTGCGCCAAGCCACCCTCCCATTAAAAAGTGATCATGTCTTGCTGTCTAAAACGCGTTAACGCAGCCACGATCTCGGAAGCTATCAGCAACAGCTTTGCGCAACTCTCAATTCCCTTGCCGCTCGGTGAGGCCACCTTTCTCACCGTCTTGCCGCTTACGGCAGACATTTCGCTAGGACCTTGCCCAGCCAACACAGACCAGCATCAACGGCATCTTGCATCCGCGCTGATCGCTGCCTACGATGCCGTAGCACCCCTACGCAGGATCACGCTCTCAACAAAGAGAAAACCATGGGTCTCTCCAGTTATTCGCGCGTTAGTGTCGCAATGCGACTCCGCTTTGCAGTCTCAGATTGACACTGCAAAAAATAAATATCCCGCCGAAAAACTTGCCGATGCCCCGAACGACGAGTCAAAATGGTGCGTACTTCGATCCATGCGTGTCTCTTCTCCGCGTCTTCCCTCGCCACTCCAGTTTTTTAGTTCTGACCTCTTGAACAGCCACTACCCCGCGGTTGTAAACCGATCTCCGCCCCTTACCGAGGAGGACTTTCAGGGGATTTTTAGCGCGCTACCGGCCATTTCAGGCAGCACATTCTTCAACCTGCGCCCTGTCTCTCAGGATGAAGTTTGCGAGGCCGTGCTCAAGGCAAATTCAAAGTCCACGGGACTCGACGGAATCTCGGCTCAGGTGCTCAAAGTTGCAATCCCTGACATCCTCGAACCTCTCACGAACCTCTGCAACTCGTCCATACTCAACGCTTCTTTTCCGATAGACTGGAAAAAAGCGTTCGTAATGCTCCCAGCCAAGTCTAAATCACTCGAATCACCATCTGAAACTAGACCCATGGCCCAACTCCCCGAATTGCCAAAGATATTCGAGCGCCTCGTCCACAGTCAGTTCATGGGATATCTAGAAACCCACGGATTACTGGATAGCAGACAGGCAGCTCTCATTGGGGTGACTGACGACATTCGCAAAGGTATAGACGATACGGAAGTATCGGTTGCCAGCCCGATAGTAGATTTGCAAGAATGCGAAACAATCACGGCATATCCACTATATCAACCCGATGGGGACGGCTCACCTGACCGGGTTGCAGAATTTTCGGCAAGTCTAAGACACATGTTCGACGCGAATAAATTAGAACAAAAACATAGAGAAGTCAACACATTAAACGAAAAAATGCGCGCAAACAATAAGGCCAGGCTCGAACGAGTCGAAAATATTTTAACCTCGAGCAAAAGAATATTTAAATTACGTAGCGCCACTGAGCGTCGTGACAAAAGCCAAATATTGCGAAGGCCCTATTCGCCGAGCAGCACGAGCAGCAGTGACGAAAGCGACGTAATACAAGTATCAGGAGCTGTGCTAGAAATAGAGCCTCTCCAATCATTTAAATTTCCCGCCAAACCCGTGATCGTTGACGAGGCATCAATACGGAGCAGGACAAGCCGCCCGAATCTCCTCGACGTATGCACGCCGGAAATCCGGACCAACGCGAGGCGAGCGTAATGCACACGCCGTAATGTACACGCCGTAATGAGCCGACGCTATTAAAATCACGACGCCGCGCAACGAACACGCGCCGCGTCCACACGGCACTCCGGTCAAAACCCGTACCCCAGAAATATGGTAGGTATGCAACGGTAAATTCCAAAAGAAACTCCTAATGAATATCGAAGAAAAGGAGATCAAGGGTAGGGACGGGTTGCAAATTAATATGTACGGGGCAGAACTATCCGTAGCGTCCGAAAAAGGAAAAACAAACGACAGTTCGGTAATTGAAACGCCAGAAATCCCGAACGACAACGCACGAGCATCGAATGCTTTAGAAAAAAGCGAAACGCCGCGCGCACGAAAAATGAGCGCAGCTGCCAGAATGGAAGGTCAGATTTCGAGAAACGGAGATCCACAGTCGCGAGAGAAGACACCCGGACCAGGAAGCGGAACGATGGCGCGCGCGTATCAGAGCGCTGATTAGTCAGAGATCGGAGACATCGGCCCATTCGAAGACTTCGCGGACATACCACGAAATTACGATCAAAAACCCGATCCATCCGCCGAAAACTCGTCGATTAGCTCGGGAAACGTGCTGATGCGTACATACATACGGAAAAAGCGTTGCGCCGAACCGTACGTAGAGCTGGTACGTTCGGATGATATACCAAGCTCGCCACCAGGGAACTGCCTGTTCTTTTCGCTGATCAAAGCAGCGAAGCTTAACATCTCGGCAATAGACCTAAGGAAACATTTGCTTAAATCACCTGCAATAAGTTCCTGTGGTGAACCTTCCGAATCCGCGAGGATACTTAAATCCAAAAATGAATACGGCACTGTCGATTGCACCTACCTGTTCGCGCAAGAATTTAATTTTAATATATGCATTCATTATGATCTACCAAAGAAACACCGTATATTCAGGCACGTGTTGTCGAGCGAAGCAAAAGAATTTTTACACCTTAATTTGACGGGTCAGCATTTCACGCCGTACATCTGCGTAAACGTTCCGCCGCCAACCACGAAGCCCACGAAGCGACAGCGCGATCCATCGCCCACTAGTGACGGCAGCCATTTGATCGCAAAGTCGCTCGTATTCGGGGAAAAAAAGTGGAAAAACGGAAACAGCGCTTTAAGCCGGATTCATCGAAAGAAGAGGTCCGCAAGGGACGCGACAGGAGAGGTGCCGAATCGGCCATGAGCGTTGGGAGCAACATTATAATCGCGGCATGCACGAGCCCAGACCCGTCTGCCCAGCCAACTAATGTTGCGAACGCTTCTCCAAACATAAGCAATGTACCGCTAGTCCTCAACCCAACCACATCTATCGCCTCACCACCTAGAACTAGAATTTCGAGTTTCGATAATTCCGAAAAATCATGCGCAGACGCCCCTCCTGATAAACTCGGGGGACAACTGAAAGGACGCGTCTATACTTACAAGCTCGAACTTGAGAACAAGCACGTCCGCGGCGAAGCGGATTAGAGACGCGGGCAATAGCATCGGCACAAGCGATGACGAAAAAACGGCCGCCGCTGTAACCGCAGCGTTATCACACGAAAAGATGAAACGATACGTCGTGTCCGGGGCCAGGCCCCCACGCGAAAAACCACCTTGGGCTATTCCCGATGGCCAAGAACCCCAGCCCTTCGTTCACTTGCAATCCTTGAGCGAGCACCCCTTCCATAAGACCGGAAGACTTAGAAAACTAAAAGTTCGGAATCGGCGAGATAAACTTGATCGACTGCAAAGGATTTAGCGTAATCAGGGTTTACATGAAAGCGCACTTCGACGATCGTCCCCTACGCATAGATCTGATAAAATGCTTGCGAAACTTAAAGAACGTCATGATAGCTAGGGGCTTGAACAGCGTAGCATTAATCCGAGACCTTGAGATACTGACACCGGTCGAATGCACAAAATTAATAGAATTATTTGACGACACATTCATGAACAAGCGTGTCGCCGCGATACTTTACAAAAATAACCTGCCGATACCCCCGGTTAATGAGCGCTTTAAATTCATTCAAGAATACCATATAGCGGCGATGGGTGGACACCGTGGAATCACGAAGACGTACAGCAAGATCGCGAACGATTTTTACTGGCGCCATATGCGCCCGGACATTAAGCAATTCGTCGCTCGATGCGCCACCTGTCAAAGCAATAAGCTTGTACGCGTAAAAACTCGCTTGCCAATGCTGATCAGCAACACACCATCGACCCCATTCACGCAGATAGCGTTAGATTTTTATGGGCCCTTGGAGAATTCGAGGCGCAGAAATAAGCACATATCCATCCAAGACATGTTGTAATTTGACAAAGTACATAATTTTAATCCCTACAAAGCATGCAAGCGCCGACGAAGTGGCGCGAGCCCTAACCGAAAATTTATTATTCAGTCTACCGCACATCTAGTATTAAGGAATAGAATTATGTACATACAGGAGCTCCGTTCCATACAAATTGTGAAGCAGCAGCGGCCGCTAAGGAACGACATCCGCGTTCACACGCACACACTCACACATGCACACACAAGACACACTTGTCTAGCGTCTCGCACGCAGAAGACGGAAGAGGACGAACCCACACACTCTCATAATCCCACTGTAAGCCATTAAAAAAAAGGGGACACACATACGCATAAATACGCATACATTCACACAAAATTCACACACACATGCACTTTTTGGCGCGGTATTCTGACTATTTTTTGCAGAAGTTCTGTTTTTTTTCGGGCGACCGGGACGTCTGTCCACGCGACCTCGGACGTTTCACGGACGAGTTTTGGGCTTTCCGGCGGCATCTCCGATGGCCTGCATGCGCCAGACGCATCGTCAGCGGAAGAACACCGCGGTCCAAAAGTTTCCGCGTGCAGAAGTGCAACGCTGCACTTCGGCACGTGGAACCGCTCGCTGTCGACGAGTCTCGTCGACGAGCGAGCGGGCAGGCCACCGGCGACTCTCCAAGCGAGCGGAGCTCCGATATTTTGGGATAATAAATACAGTGACACCGAACTTCCCTGCCACTTTTCTCTCCTCGTGTACACCCATTCTTCCGTCACACAAGCATGTCCAGCGTAAAGTTTATGGAGCACGATACTCCCTAAAATTCCAGAAGCACGCTTTGTCGAAAGAACTCAAGAAACACCTTGTTGAAAGCCTAGTTTTCCCCAGATTCGACTACGCGAGTGCAGTCTACCATGACCTGGATGCTACTCGTAATCTCATGCTGCAGCGCGCCCAGAACGAATGCACTCGCTTTGTTATAGGAAACATCCCGTTTCAAGTTCACGTCACGCCGTACCGGCTGAAGCTGGGTTGGCTGTCTGTAATGCGGCGACGCGAGTATCTCCTCGGGTTTCTGGCCTACAACACAATCGCCCACGAAAATCCATCGTATCTCGCAAGCAATTTCACGTGGCTAAACGTGGACTAGAGAGTCCGGCGCTCCAAGCGAAACCCGTCGCGTGTTTTACTCTACCGTGCGCCGAGGACTGAGGCCCTGAACCAATCCTTCGGTATCAGGGCGGCGGCACTTCTAAATTCGCTCAGCGTAGCCGAGTTCTACCCGCTTAAAACTGGCGCCTTCAAGCGGTCAATGCGCGAGTCCCTGCTAAAGCGCGATCAACACAACTGTGAGGAAAGAGTTAGGAACGAGGGCTTAGCATTGTAAAGCGAGCATAAAAACCCGCGCGATTCGTGAAAAGCTCCCGCCTAAATGTGTATCGCTCAACCCGTCGAACAAAGCTCGCGCAAAGTTTCAAATGTATCCTAGCCATTATACTACGTATACTTCATTCTACTCTACTATGTAATTTCTACTGCTATTATATTGTATTACTACGTATTTTTTACTGCGACTGTATTGTACTACTATGAAATTTCTTTACTTGTAAAGTGTACATTTACGCACCAGATAGGGTTATACCCCAAGGTGAAATAAAAACAAACTCAACTCAACTCAACTCTCTCTCTCTCTCTCTCTCTCTCTCTCTCTCTCTCTCTCTCTCTCTCTCTCTCTCTCTCTCTCTCTCTGGTGAGTCGCTTTGATAGCTTTTCATTCTACTCCTACTTTCGGACTGCTTTTCTGCCGCTTCTTGCCTTCGGGCCCTCTTTTGTTGTAGATTGTTGCACGCTCTTTTTTGCAACCTTTACGACGACATATAAATCGCTGAAGGTTGCAATTTATTTTCAACATCTTTTCTGCACAAACTTTCTGCACGGTTTCTAACCTCAAAATCTACTCGGCTCGGCTTGGCTTGGTTTCCCGCTCGCACGGCGTCTCTCTCCGTTCCTAATCAACATCGAGGAGACATCTACCGCATCGAGGGAGAACTTCTAAGGCGTCTGCACATTGTTTGAGGTCGGTGCTTTCTCGCTCTTTACACTAACGCTCCATCTAGCCGTAAGAGTTATAACACCGACTCTACCACTCCGTCGATAACTTAACATCACACCACGAATTTCTGCTCTACCGACTGCCAATAAGTTATCGACGAAAATGAGTGAGAACGGCGAAAAGAGTGGGGAAGTGCCTTTTCGGCAATGCGGCAGCTGTTAACAGCCTATTCAGCACAAGGAGCCGAAAAGGTGTGTTTTTTGCAAGCTCCATTACCACGTCAAATGTCTGAACACCATCAACATCAAGACAGTCGTGGTAAACGATAGGCAGTTTATAGTCTGTCCTCCCTGTGCGGACGCCAAGGGTGCCAAAGCGGGACTCAGGTCAACATCGGCGGCGGGGGTGACTGCGACAACAGCGGATAAGACCACCCCAAAACAACCGGGGATGAAGAAGACGAGATCGGCACCACCATCAGTCAACACTTCACGAAGTACATCACCAGCTCGCTCATCACCAACCATCGAAGCTGCATTGAAGGACATTCGTGAAGCTCTCGATGACATCCGCAATGCTCATGCGGAAGCCATCCAGACACAAAACATCGTGTCGGAGAGGATCTCGAGAATTGAGCAACGTCTTAGCCCGCTGGAGAAGCGCCTAAAGGCTCTCGATGAGCTGCCTGCACTCAAGACTCGCATACTTAATGCTGAGTCCACCATCACCAAGACATTGTAGCAAGACAACAACAACAACAGCAACAACAGCAGCAGCGCTGCGGAAATTAGCAGCCTCCACAGTGAGCTGGCTGAGGTCAAACGACGGCAGGAGCAGACCTCAAATAGTGCTGTTGTCATCACGGGCTTGCACTACACTTGTACGCCAAATAAATCTAATAAATCTAAAAAAAATCTCTCTCTCTCTTAGCTATAGTCAATATTCGGAATCGAATTAAAGGTTAAAAGTTCAACCAATCCAAGAACGTAGTCCTTATGCGTTGAGAGTTCAATCGGTGGGAAGAATTGAGCGTCAAGTGTAGAAGATGTGCCTGGAAGACTCAATGTCAATTTATCACTCATGATAGTTGAAATGATAATGTAGCGATAATCACTTCTCTGCTCCTTTATATAGCCTGGAGCTTAAGAAATCAAGACAAAGATGACCGCAATTGAATGTATCATAGTCTTGATATCGTTCAGCGTTGTACTTTATTCGATCAACACCCAAATACAACATCAAATCTAGAGGTGGTTGAAGGTCGCCGAAGCTATCAAAATATACAACATCGCTACCTCTCTTTCGATATGCTACCCAATGTGTGCCAGGACCAGTAGCATCATCCAAATTAACAATAGCAGATTCGCGATAATGAAGTCCATTAATAGGAAGAGCATTACGCATAAAGACACCGCGGAAGTATGGTATTTTTAAGATTTTAGCATACTTTAAGAGATCAATATTAGTAAGAGCTCTCTGAGGTAACCTTACTTCGTCGATCTTTTTTTTCCTCAATCCATTTCCAGGCTTAAGACGAAGACCGATCCCTGTTTTATGCGGTTTCAAATAGAGCCCTTTACCAAGAGCTATATCTTCCATTTTTCTATTATGCCTCTGACTTTCTTCAAGAGTCTGTTTTGCTGATTTAGCATCATTAACAGCTTTCGCTATTCCAGCAGCTCCTCCTGCGATAGCACCAGTCGCACTTAAACCAGCGAATATAGGTATAAGGAATGGTAAGAAGCCTCCTACTTTCGATGGAGCTGGTAGAGTACGAGGAATACCAATTTTTCATTTACTACCAGCCTCTTTGACTGCTTTTCGAGCTCCTTTTAATGCTGATAGAATGACTTTACGAGCACATTTGCTCGGAACGATAGATTTCGATGCAGCTTTTACTATCTTCTTGAATGGAACTCCCATTCCAAATTTAGACTTTAACTTCATTGCACTTGTGATAGCAAAAGCGGCTGCTTTTTCCTTAACCCCCGAATCTTTCGAGACAACTCTTTGCCAAGCTTTATGGGCAAGGACTCTATCAGCAGCGTTCCTAGCTTCGATGTTTTCTCGATTCTGAGAATGGACTATATCGTCTTCCCTGCAGGTTACGTCTAGGGGATTAATACCTGGATCGCCACGAGCTAATCGTTTAGTGAGTTTAGTACCTGGTCCACAGTATTGATAACCTGGTAGATGAAGTTCAATTGGAAGATTATTGATCAATCGATTAACAAGACCTCGTCCTCGGCGTTTGTAAACGATCATTTCACTTTAAAGGTTAAACAACAACTAATATCGAGAGTATAAATACCAGCTCTATTTATAGTCTCACAACAGTTGTAATGCAGACCTCTCTATACAAACATGTTCAAGAAACAGTCTGTTAAGATTCCGGTAGTAAACTTTGATACTATTGCAGAGCCGGAGAAGAAAAACAAACGACATGGTGATTTACTTCCAGATAGTATTCGAGCAGTATTTTGTGGACCCTCTAATTGTGGTAAAACAAACAGTTTTCTAGCTCTCATAACACATCCAAATGGAGTTAGGTTTGAAAATGTTTACGTCTACTCCAAATCGCTTAATCAGTCCAAGTACAAATTTTTAAAAGATCTCCTCGAACCATTGAATGGTATAGAGTAATTTGCATTCAGTAAAAACGATGATGTCATAGCTCCTGAGAATGCACTTCCGAATTCTATCATGATTTTCGATGATATAGCCTGCGAAAACAATGTTAGAGCATACTACTGTATGGGGAGGCATAAGAAAGTTGATTGTTTCTATTTATGTCAGTCTTATGCACAAATTCCGAAACATGTTGTGAGAGATAACGTTAATCTCTTGGTAGTTTTCCGACAAGATGACATGAATCTCAAACACTTATACAACGATCATGTCAACTCGGACATGTCGTATTCGCAGATTCGAGAATTATGCTCAAAATGTTGGATGGATAATAAACATGGATTCTTACTGATTGACAAAGATAGTGCTATCAACAATGGTAGATATCGAAATGGTTTTGACACTTTTGCTATAAATATAAGACACACTTAGTCGACATTCATTAGTCTATTTTTGACTGTTAAAGTATCAACATGGCTGATATTCAGAGACAAAAGAATATACTTCATCAGCTTGTGAAAGCGCAAAATGCTGTAAAACGCATGTATAGTCTGTTGAAATTTGGAAAAGATAAATTTGAACAGTCAATAGGAGAAACTTTTAAACCTATTGTTGATCCTCTTGAGAAACTAGTTAAAACAGTTGAAAAATCTGAAGTATCTAAACGTAGTAGAGCAATAAAGAAGGAGGTTAAGGATGAAATGGTCAAAAAGTCCTAATGGTCAAAAAGTTCTAATGAGTTTTGATGATGATACAATTGAACCTTATCATGAATCTGATTTTGAAACTGCAGCTAGTGAGGATGATGATGATTTGAATGATACGAAAATTCGTAGAGGAGTAATTCAAGAGCCCAGTAACGTAGCTGACATGTATATGACTATGTTGAAGCATCAGCAGGATAATGATAAAATTTATGGAGTTCGAAAAGAAGGTTCAGAATGGATGTTAGATGACTCATCAATAGTGTTTGGAGATCGAAGCATCAAAGTAAAAGATGGAAAATATCCAAAAACAGCTGGTTTGATGGAATTGCTCATTGCAAAACAACCCAAGATTTATGATCATAGTGATTTGCAGAATTATCGAAGTATTCTGGAAGCGACAAATGCTCATAAAAAGCAATATTTGGGCACACAACGAATTCGTGTTCATAATAGTAAAAAATATACTGACATTATCAATCCTATGTTTGCTCAAAAGAAAGGTGGAAAATGATTACCACGTTATAAAATTGCTAGAAGAGATACTCGAATGGATTATGTGTACTGGGACGACCCTAATGAACTAGTTGATCGTTTACGCTTACTGATAGCTGAACAATCAGCTGGCAATCCTAGTCATATCAACGAAATCCACTCAATCATAGAAGAACTTCGCGAAGGAGGGTATATATACTGAGCTGTTTCATTTACAAATATCATTATCAAAATGAGTGTCGACGTGTTCGGACGTAATTTGAAAAAGAGTGAGGGAAGTCTTGGTCCTCCTGGTTTTGGTTTCAAAATCACAACAGATGGTCAATACGACATGGATAAAAAGAGGTTATGCAACGTGGCAGATGCTCAAAACATAGATGAGGCTGTCAGTTTGTTTCAACTTCAAATGGAAAACCAAAAAATTCTAGATTTAATATCCCGACAAGAAAGAGACTTAAACAATTTAGATTCTCTTTTGGAAGCATACAGAGAGCAATTTGATTTAAAATTACTGACCTACAAGCTAGAAATCGATACTATAAAAGAAGCTGTGTCACAGATCACAAGCAACATTCATTCTGCAAACGTTTAACATGCAACATAAAAAAGTAGTAGTTGAAGAACTTCACAAAGCAGCTCGACGGAATTATCGTCGTCGCAGTTTTGATGTTCGAGGATTAGATGAAACATGGCAAGCTGATTTAGTGGAGATGCAACCTTATGCTAAAGAAAATAGGAGTTTCAGATATATGTTAACAGTCATTGATGTATTTTCCAAGTTTGCATGGGCTGTGCCTGTAAAGAAAAAGACCGGAGAAGAAGTTACAGCAGCAATGAAGTCTGTACTTCGTCAAGGTCGAGTACCTAAAAATCTGCATACAGATAGAGGCAAAGAGTTTTATAATACCAACTTTCAAGCTCTCATGAAACGGTATAAGATCAACCTGTACTCAACGTATAGTAATTTAAAAGCTTCGATATGTGAAAGTTTCAATCGCACACTCAAGACTAAGATGTGGATTCAATTTAGTTTGCAAGGTAACTATAAATGGTTGAATATTCTACCTGATTTGATTGCAAAGTACAACGATACCAAGCATCGAACTATTGGAATGAAGCCTAATGAAGTGACTACTCAATCTCAGATTCTCAAAAAATTTACACATGAGTCTAGATCAATGAAGAAGCCTAAGTTTAAGATTGGTGATAAGGTACGTTTGAGCAAAGTGAAGCAAGTTTTCGAGAAAGGCTATACACCTAACTGGTCAACTGAGATTTTCACTATTATTAGAGTTGCTGCAACAAATCCTGTTACGTATCATCTTAAAAACTATCAAGATAATCCAATCACAGGTGGATTCTATGAACAGGAGCTCTTGAAGGCGAAGTATCCAGATGTTTATCTTGTAGAGAAAGTCCTGAAGAAGCGTGGAAAACAAGTTTATGTTAAATGGCTAGGATTTGATAGTACACATAATAGTTGGATTAATAAGAAATTTAATTTATTTTTTGGAAGTGATGAGAGCCCCACCTTCGCTCTCACCTGTGAGATACAACCATAGTTCACTATCTCTCCATTAACTTCCTTTCTTTATTCAAAAAACAATTATTTACAATAATTTACATAATGTTCAAACAATACAAAATTCAATGCTATTATCGCCCTATGAGGTTAAGGCCAGTTTCATCTCCTTGGCTTGAGTAGACATACTCTCAAAGGTCTCCTTATTCTTCTCCAATGCAGCTGATACACGAGAAGGGAGAAACATCTGACAATCATCGTCTAGAGTAGCCACAATTCTCAATCCATATCTGGTCTTGACTGGACGTGGGGATGTCACCAAGTGCTTCTGTCCGGCCTGTAGCTCAGACATCTTCTTCGTGGGAAGGAATCCTCCGCTGGCAATCTTGTTGATAGCGTCCATCTTTGCTCTTTAGCTCGTTGATCAAGAATGATTTCGAGAGCGTCAGGCTTCCTTAAGTATATGACTCCCCACCACTACTACCAGCGGCGACGGCGGCTCACACACCTGATTGGCTGTCAGAGAGTCTGCGCAGTATACTCTGAAACAAAAAGTATGATTAATACCACGACTTATAATTTATAAGCAGTATAACTTACCTAATGTAATCTGGCTTTCTTCGCATGTGGTTCATCATCGTCCTCGATAAGCTGATATCCATCAATCATGTGATGACCCCACGGTAGAGTGTCTGTCTGACCGGGGATCAGGTATCGCTTATCGTCATGCGGACTCAGGGCGATCTTATGCTCCGTCTCGGTCCTGATGACGTGAAGACGGCTGCGGATGTTCTTCTGCTGTCTGGTGATCGTTGCCTTATCTCGAAGACAGTGGATGTAGTCGTCAAATTCGATGGTCGACTTAACGACTGACGACTTCAGACCCTTTGCCTTCTTGATAGGCTGCTGTTCTTGCACTTTGACCGAGTACATCTTGCTACGGAGGCCAACAAACTCCGTCATGATGTTGACATTGCACTCGTCCTTCATGAGACCGACTTTCTTCTTGTTGACAAGAGGGATGTTGCACTGATTATCAGTTGGATAATCAGAAGTGTCGAACTCATGAAGGTCAGTCTTCATCACAGCGTACATATCTACATCGCTGACTTTGTAGATGAGACTGTCTGTGTCTGTGTAGAGGAGCTTGGCGTAGTCTCCCACTCGTTCCTGCATGTACTCATAGTGGAAGCGGTAAACAAGGCTCTTTGACAAGTCCAGCACTGCCAATCCGATGTAGATCGGCTTGCGGACTGAGATCTCGGTGCGGGAAAGCTGGACGGCCACGAGATTCTCATTGAAAATCGCACAGCTGTGGAAGTTGGGCTGAGCAATGTATGCTTCACAGCTATAGCGACCTTCCCACATGTTTACCAGCTTCACGTCGACTCTCTTGCGCTCATTCTCCATGGTTTTACCATACACTGCGTTGTTGAAGAGTTTGGGGATCATTGAAGAAGGGGATCATCGTCGGGAACATTGAAGAAGTCACAATTCAGGTCTTCCACCCACTTGAAGACATCACAAGGCAGAAATTGTGTCATTGCCCTAGAAATGTAAGAATTTATTAGTATATCACCATTATTATCAGTATTTCAATATGAACTTACTATCCGTATAGAGTGTTGACATCATAGTACATCAGGTACTTTGACTCTTCATCCTCGTCGTGTCCAGACTCCATATACTGATTGTTGGCCTTGGCATACCTATTGCAGCATTGACTAATACCACCCCGGATGCCTCGCTCGATGAAGAGCAGCATATCAATATCGGTCAATAGCTGAAGCTTGATGCTAGTGTACTTCAACATGGCATCCCATGTAAATCCGGGGGTGGTATAGTAATGAGCAGGATCTAGCTCATAGGTATGGAGACATTTGGTCCTGAAGTCTTCGAATACGTTGGCCAGGAGAAGTACGTTAGTCGTCAGATAGAGATCCGAGTACTGGCCAACAGTTTTGACGTTGAAAGCATTCCAGATCGTCTAAGCATGCTTGTAGTTCTCGTCTGATATTCCACTATCATAGAGGGTACTGTAGAAACTCTCCTTGTCTGGAAGCGAGGTCTCGTTCAGGTTCTCAAATGATTTGATGTGATCGTATCAGTGAACTCCTTCCTGAACTCTTTGTTGGCTATTTCCAACTTGTCCAATTAAGAAGCTAGTTTATCAAGCGAAGATGACATGAAACGAGAGGAGTCGATGAACTTGAAGTTGATATCGCTTCCGTCAATGTGCTTCGTGAATGAGATGTACTTTTCTTTGTTCTGTGGAATGATCGAGACTCGTCCTTGGCAAGCTCCTTTATGAACAAGTGTGAATCATATCCACTCAAGTTGTGAAAGACAACTGGTATACTTCTCGAGTCGTTATAGTTGAGGTTACAACGGTTGTGAGCCGCTCCGCGATATCTGGAAAAAAGAATGGAGATTAGATAAAGAATAGTAATCAGAATGATAAATAACTTACTGTCCCGGGAGGTGACAATGATCTCTGATTTTGATGTCTGTTGAGTTGAACGTTCCACCACAGATGTGACATGTTGTAGCAGAATCAAACGATCTCTGGTCCACATCCTTCATTGGCAAGGGGTTCTTGTGCATGTTAGCAAGTTCATCAGCTAGCATATGAAGTTGAGAAACGAACCATTTCGCGGGATCTTTGTCTTGTTCTGCTTCTCTTCTGTAGCTTATGTACTTGCATTTGTCTGCATCGTGAGTGTACTGAACATAGCAGCCAATGCTGAAGGGTTCATGCTCTTGATAAGCACAATTCATCAACAGGCTTAAGGACACATTCAAAGTCTGCGTAAACAACTATTGGAACTCGCTCTTTGTTGTTGGCCTTTTTGAATTCCAGCACACTGTCTTTCTCTTGAGGTAGCATCACTTTACACTTATTCACTTGTGAACAGTCGACTGTATGAGCTTTCAATTTAGCCTCATCACGAAAATAGTGAAGACAACGATCGCAGAGATATGTTCTCTCCTTATGTTTTGATACTTGTGAATAGACTAGTCGAGATAGATCTTTGATCCATACATAATGGAAACGTGGAACTCGCAAATTTGCTTGTTGTTCCTCTTCATTCTCATCTATATAAGTGTCTTGCACAAGCAGGATATTCACATGTTTCTCTTTCTTTGAAGCTGTCAAATGATACGGTGAGACATCAAATACACTACCCTTCTTCTTGAGGATGAAGAGATTTGCAGATACGTCATTCTGCTTCTCGAACTTGGGTATCTGCTTCACAGACACTGGGAATTCAATGTCTTTGAAGTTCAATTCGTTTGCATAAGCTTGATATTTTGAAACTCGATATACATGTTGTTCTGCGGGATGTAAAGCCGATAGAATAGCCCATTTGAAGCATTCGTTATCTTGATTTTTTACGTTGACACAAGCTTTCTTGCTTTGTATAGACTTTGGCAACTCAATGTATGAAGCAGCTTTCATGGGACTAAATTTTTTCATATTCACCGTTAAGTTGAGAATGCTCCTTAAAGTCCAACCAGAGTCTCGTTCCTGGAACTCTTCCATGTCACGTTCAATCGGCTGCTTGACGTTAGCTGTAAACCAATTTTTTAAGTCACTAGTCGCGTAGATCGAAGCACACTTTGTATTGAAGTATTTTACTTCCACAGTTTCTTCATTGTCTTTGACGATCGAGTACTCTGCAGCGAGAACAGTGTCAACTTTGAAGGACTTATGCACTAGTAAAGCCTCCTCGATTTTCAACACAAATAGAGCGCACGCGTCTTCCATGAATAAGGTTATGTCTAGATGTTTTACATTCGTAATAACACTAATTTTGAGGTTATTCTTGAACGCTGACTTGGTATCGTCCCACGTCACATTGGGTCTAACCTCTTCAAGACCACCACCAATTTTCTGCATGTAGTCGATGAGTAATCGTCGAATGCTGTGAAGTTGACCACATGAAGTATGACAGGTCTTCTTCTTATGAATGTCCAAGGTTGGTGACTCTATCAACTCACTCACTTTAGCAATAGCTCCAGAGGTTAAGTCAAGCCATCTTTGCAAGTCACTAGCGTCCGCGACCCCGTCACGAGCGTACTTGACACAACTTCACAGCATTTTCACAGTGTTCACGAAATAGTTTGTTTGATCCATCTTGACTGGATTCGTCAATCACTGTTTTTACTAATTCTATCACTCTGAGCGATTCGACGTCCTTCAGCAAGTCAATGTCGCACTTTTTCACTACACTTTCGTCATCCAGCAGCGTCGTCTCCTAGCTCCGATGATCACTTTTTTTAAAATACGTTTCACTGGCGTTCACTCCACGAATCGATGAATAATAATTATTTTTCAAAGTATCAACGCTTCCTTAAGTAGGAGTTCCCCACTACAACGTATTAGGAAAACTCATTGGTTCGTGGAGGGGAAGCGGTGGCTCTGATTGGTTGGGAGGTGAGTGGAGGGGAAGCGGTAGCTCTGATTGGTTGGGAGGTGAGTGGAGGGGGAAGCGGTGGCTCTGATTGGTTCGGCGCTGCTCTCGCGAGTGGTATAAAGGGGAACGCGCTACGTTTTAGAAATCATTTCGTCATGGAGTACGTAGTAGACATCCAAGGCTTCAAGAACACCTGCAACGAGTTCATCTTCAAGGAGGTAGCTATTATCGCTGTCGAAGAAGATGTTTCTCTATCAGTATTGCTATTTCAATCGCCGTACTCCTGGAGCATCCTACCTAGATGGAGAAAATGCGAGAATCGATGGTTGGAGCACAACTATCTAGGAATATCCTGGAATGATGGTAACATTCCTTACGAGGATCTAGAGCATACCCTTCGCAATCTTCTACGAGGAGCTCGCAAAATCCTTGTCAAAGGTCCAGAGAAAAAGAGATGGTTGGAGAAGATAGTATACCTCGTGTCTTTGACCTTGGTGAAATGGGATGTCCATCTTTGAAAAAGATGCGGAAGAAGAGTTATACATTCTACAACCATAGTTTGTGCAAGAAACCTGTGTGTGCTGCAAAAAGCACATGCGCACTAAAGACTTGGGTACTTGGACAGAAATCAATGATGAATGAATTGGACTGAGTATGTATCGATGAAGAAAGATTACATTCGATGGATGGTTAAACTTATTTGAACTTGTTTAAACATGTACGCTCGGAGAGGTTATGTTAGATGGCTGAACCTCACGGGTGAGAGCGATGGTTGGGGCTCTCACCGATTGGCTAGTCCAATATTTTGACGTGTTCGCACAAAGCGTCCGCTCGGTGCATTCCTCGGCACTTATAGATGACGCTACGCGCGCAGTGGCAAGTTATATCGCGGCGTGACATATGCTACTATATATCCCCATAATGGGTCCCGGCTGGCGACCGCAAGGTTCCCGGTTCAAATCCCCGCATAGCAATGAATTTTTTTTTTTAATCGATTTAAGAATATAGCGCTCGACCACAGATGGCGATCCTGTAGTGAGAGAACTCTCGCGGTCGATAGATGGCGCTGCGGGATCTGGATATCTGCGACCTCGTGGGTTACCGCCTCTTTACCGAGTTGGGGAGCCGAGCTCTGGGTATCTCGTATCACTCTGGGCTCGTACCCCTCTGACCTGGTACCCCCCTGGCCTGGTACATCCCTGGCCTGGTACCCCCCTGGCCTGGTACCCCCTTGTTTACCTACTTACGACTAATAATTTTAATTTTAAGATTTATAAATTTAATCTGAATAAAATTTTTATTGTAAATGTTGAAAATACTATTTCTTGACCGTAGTATATACGTATATTATGCTCTGCATACATATTTTAGTAAATAAATTATTGCGTATTGATAAGATTTTTTTGCGTTATTTTCGAGATAAATTTCTAGTTTCGTTTTTTATATAAGGCTCCGATGGATACATAGGGACATTTATTTAAATTCAAATATCGCTCGCCTGCGCGCCACCTATGGGCATGTTAGAATCAATGTTTTTGAGAAGGACAGAGCGACCGTTCTGCTGTTCTGCTGGCAGATAACAAATATTTCAAAACACAGGTGATATAGACCTGGGCTGTGTTTTACACCGAGTAAACACAGCTGATGTCTTAATACATAAAAAAGCTGATATTTCTTAAAAGTGTTTTTGAATTAATCTACGCTTACAAAATATTCTACATATGATTCTGCATATCTGACTGTATGACATCATGCATGAGCTACTGCATGGACATCTGCAAAAAAACTGTAAACATTTATGCACGATTATCTGCATGAGATATTGCATCATATATTGTATATGAATCTGCAGGTTGCTGTGGATGCTATTATGGTGGAATATCTGCACATAATTCGCAGAATTCGTGCATGAGTTACTGCACTGTTCTGTACATACATATGCGCATAATATTTTGTATGAATTTGCTGGTTCTATGTACATATTTGTACATGAGTTTCGACATGCAAATATGCTTTATCGAATATTGTATACAAAAATGTAGTATACAATACTGATCATCGTATTAAGGCTATATTATGTACGTAAATTTTAATACAAGCACACAATATCTGCAATAAATTCTGCTTAAATTTTTGCATGATTTCTTTATGGCTCTTACAGTGGATATATCGCAGTGTCTTCTGTTATATTTTCTGCAGGATTTTTTTTATACGGGGACAGGTCTAAGTCGTTGCCGATAGAATGTCAAAAGCCAAGTATACAGGGTGACCCAATTTAAACGGGCACCGCTCATAACTCGTCAGGGACAGCCACAATCGAAAAAATGGTAGAGACCAAAGTTGTAGGATATCGAAGGGGCAACCTGATGGTGACCTTGGATTTGACTTTGAACGCGTTTTTCAAGGTCATTTGAAGGTCAACTTTGGTTTTTTAAATAGGAACCCCATTCTTTTATTGCGGGAATGGAAAGAGCGGTAAATTTTACGTTCAGAATGGTATGTTCGGTTGCGGCACTGAAGGTCATCTCAATGTCCTGCAGCCAGAATGAAACCCCGCCTACGTAATTCCTCTAGCAACGCCAAATTAAAAAAAAGTGGTAGAGACCAAAGTTGTTGTATAGGGGGGGGGGGG
>QLYP01000365.1:0-42679 GCA_016647725.1 Nasonia giraulti
GGATCAGATTTTCAAAATTATATAAAACAACACAAGATTAATTTTCGAGTAGCACGTAATCCCGATGTTAAAGCAGCCGTCGTCGAGCGTCTAAATCGCACGCTCAAAGAACGTATGTTCAGATATTTTACTCACAAAAATACTCCTAGGTATATCGATGTTATTGAAAATATCGTTTACGCGTATAATCATACTATGCATAGTGGTACTAAAATGGTTCCGGCAGTTGTAAATATTCGTAATGCAGTTGTGGCAAGAAAAAATTTAGAAAAAAGAGCTCTTAGTCAGAGAAAAAAGTCTAGAGCACATATATACAGCGTGGGTGATCATGTTCGCATCAGTCGGTTGAAAGGCACCTTCGATAAAGGTTACGAAAAGAATTACAGTGAAGAGATCTTTAAGATTACCCGTGTCTCACGTCGTCAAAATCTCTTCATCTATGAATTGACTGATTTAGAAGGTGAAATAATCGACGGATTTTTTTATCCCGAAGAACTAGCTCGAGTTGGCGATGATCGTTTGTCAAAAAATAAGGAATTCAAAGTGGAACGTGTGATCAAGAGTAGGGGACGTGGTGTTAAAAAACAAGTTTTTGTAAAGTGGCTTGGCTATCCTGATAAATTTAATTCGTGGATTAAAGCAAGCGAAATCGTTACACTTTAAACATGGCTGAGGGCGAATTTTATTTGATATTACCGAGTAACAGTAGTATGAAATATTTTTCTGAAAATACAACATCTTGCTTCACCACGCACTTATCGCACGAAGTACGTCTGCATGGTAAGTGGAGTGTTGCTCTCACGGAAATCAGCATACCATGCACGATGATGCATATTCAGAAACACGAATGTAATATAAAGTTTGTTAACGCACGTAGAATAGCAGTTGCAAGAAAGAGAGACATATCTGAATATTTACCGGATTGGACAAACGACAAACACAACGATGCCATATTTCCGCCAGGTGTTTACGAGAATCTCAACAATCTCACAGAAGCTATAAACAATATTCCTGAATCTCACTTACGTATTGAACAGGCAAAGAAAAAAAGTGGTTATTACAATTTACATAAAAAGTGTGAATGTAAGGAAACTCATTTTTTCAGCTTGAGCGAAAAAGTCAAACGAATATTTGGCTTTGAGAGTGAAAAATATAGAAATCAGGAATTTATACCCATGATTCCATCTGTAGAGTCGAAAAAAAATGCAACATTGGTAGGAAACAGACCTGGTTGTTTGTCAAGAGCGATAGCTGATCAATTTTTCGTTTACTCAGATATTTGTATTCCGTACACAGTCGGTGACGTTCAAGCATCCCATTTGCGCATAGTAACACTCGATAATTCAAAATATAAATTTCGTGCGGGAGTGGTCAAACAATTTGCACCGGGAATTTATCTACCTTTGTTAAATAACACATTTCAGAATATAATAATATATATAAGAGATGAAAATGGGAATCATATAACATTCGAGTACGGGACGTTGTCCGTAACACTACATTTCAAGCGCATTCTCTGAGAAAAAATGGCTTACTACGCAGAATACTATGCCGATCAAATCGGTGGTGGTGATGGTGGAGGAGGAGTACGTCGAGTGTTTGCAGGTTCAACTTATCAGCGAGGTCATGGTGGAATCGGCAGCTTTTTGAGTGGATTATTTCGAGGAGTTTTGCCTTACATTACGAGTGGTGCTAAAGCCGTTGGAAAAGAAGCTATCAGAGCAGGAATGCATATACTAGATGATGTTGGAAATCACGGAAGCAATTTTAAACAAGCTGTAAATATGCGCATGCGTGAGTCCGGTAAAAATCTTAAGCATAAAGCCGCTGATAAAATTGCCGCTATGATGAAGGGATCAGGATATAAGATACACGCTAAAAAGCGGAAGCGTCAATCGTCCAAGAACAGTTCAGCTGTACGTATCAGCAGTAAAAGTGGTCGTGTAAAGAAGAAAAAGAAGAGCCGTGTCAGTGTTCACAAATCTACGAAAAAGAAAGCGGGTAAAAATAAGCCAAGGAAGAAGAGAAAACAACGCAGTGTGAGCGATATTTTTGGATCTACATAGATATTATTTAATATGGCTTTTCTACACTCAAACTCATGCGAATGCATGAAATCAGAATTAGATTTATTTACATTACCACCTACACAGACTTCGGTCGAAAGCTCTCAATTTATACATTATAAACCAGTTTCTTCGCTAACAGACGATGGACCGTTGGAATTCGTCATTCCAGCTGGTAGTGATTATCTCGATCTTGCACACACAATGCTAAGCATTCGTTTGCAGATAGAGCTAAATGTTGAAATAACAGAAGCAGCTAAAGCTACAGAGTATCCGAAGGTAGCAGCAATAAATAACACGTTACATTCGCTATTTAACCAAATAGACGTTTTCTTTAATCAAAAATTCGATTCACCACCAAACAATGCTTATCCTTACCGAGCTTACATCGAAACACTGTTAAATTATTCAAAGAATAGTATGGAATCACATCTCACGAGTAGACTCTGGTATGCGGATACCCCTGGAAAATGGGCAGCACCTCCCAATACCAACCGTACTGATGTAAATGCAAATATTGGTCAGTGTAACCGTCAGTATTTTACCCAGAATGGTAAAACTGTCGATTTACTCGGTCATTTGCATTGCGAGGTTTTTAATCAAAATAAATTTCTGTTAAATGGTGTTGAACTGCGATTACGATTGGTTAGGAGTAAGGATGCTTTTTGTTTGATGGATTTTACAGATGATCATAAATTTACTATACGCATTAAGGAAGCTTCACTGATTGTGCGCCGAGTTAAAATAAGTCCAGGTGTTATACTAGCTCATGCTAATGCACTTACAAAAGCCACTGCTAAATACCCAATCAATCGTGTGGAGGTGAAGGCATTTACAATGCATAGAGGTATTCTTGGCGATACACTGGACAACGTTATTCTCGGTCAAATACCCAAAAGAATAATCATTGGATTTGTGGATAACAAGGCATTCAATGGAAATAGAAAGTTTAATCCATTTAATTTCCAACATTTTAATATAAACTATATTTCTCTTTATGTGGATGGTGTCCAGATTCCCAGCAAACCATTGCAGCCTCGATTTACGGGTGAAAGTCAATTATTTATCGACTCTTTTCATACACTATATTCTGAGACTGGAATTCATTTTCTAAACAAAGCATTAATTATCTCACGAACGGAGTACGATGAAGGGTATACATTATTTGCTTTTGATCTAACGCCTGATTTATCAGCAAATTCAGTTTCTCATTGGAATTTAATCAAGCACGGGAGTGTTCGTGTAGAGGTAAAATTTGAAAGAGCACTTGAATCTACAATCAATTGTATAATTTACGCCGAATACGACAATGTCTTGGAAATAGATTCAGGTAGGCAAATAATAACGGATTTTAATGCATAATACCGTTAAAGCGATGGAAAAGTAAGAGGAGAAGGTGGAGAAGGAGAAGAGGGATGGGGAAAGAAGCAACAGCAGCGCCTCTATGCTATAGATGAGCAAAAAAGCTAAACATCATACTCTCAGTGACGTTTGAGAAGTGAGCGAGTTTGGATCGACTGTGTCAATTTTTTATAGTATCATGGATTACGTTATCAATATTCAGGGTTTGAGAGACCGTAAGAACAAGTTTACACCTAAAGAAGTTGGTGTAGTTGGTTTAGAGCACAGAATCATCCAACATTGGATAGTTAAGGAACCCCATAGATTTGAAGAACTTGCAACTGGACTTAAAAGAACTAACGACTACATCTCTAATCATTTTCATGGAATTCGTTGGCATGAAGGTGACATCACCATTGAACAACTACAGTATCATTTACAACTAATAGCCAAAGTGGCTATACGTATTTTTACACGCGGTCATGACAATTGGAGATTCCTGGAGACTGTAATGTGTCGAGAAGTTGTGAACGTTGAAGAAATGTATTCCCCGAATTTTGACGAATTGAAAATAAATTATTCAGGTAACTTCATGTGTTTAAATCATGGCATTCAAGGTATAAACTCCAGTCGCGATTGTGCTCTCAATCATGCATATGTGTTACGAAAGTGGTTACACTCTATAGCTGAAGGTATAACACAAGATTCTGCACAGAAATTGAGTGATGCATTGTACTGCAAACTAAACTCACGGGTACGTACAGCTACTTCATCGTCTATTTACGCGACACACGAGGAGGACGTAGTCGATCATTGCTGAAATAATAATAATAATAGAATGAATACACAAGAATTACTAAAAGCTCTTGACCCGTTAACCGTCAAGACAGTTGGCGTGTATGCTGCGGATAGAATTCCGAACGTATTGGAATACCCCGCGGCCATCATAGCTAATACAGATGATCGCACGAAGAAAGGAACATATTGAATTGCTATCTACATAGACTCAAACGGTTATGGAACATACTTTGATAGTTACGGACTACCACCAAAGCCCCAACATCATCTTAAACGACTCAAAAGAAATTGCAAGCGGTATCAGTAGAATAAAAAAAAGTTGCAAAGTTTTGATTCACAGGTATGTGGCCAGTATTGTGTTATGTTCCTTTACCATATGGTTAGGCTACCTAACTTACGCGCGTTTTGTCATAAGTTTTCGCGAGATTCACGAAAAAATGATGCCGTAGTTGTATCGTTCTATAAAAAACTGTTACGAAATAATAATCATCGTATACGCTCGAAAGATGTTAGGAGGTTCGGAAGTGAAGCCTCGCGCGGCTCAGGAATTTGTAATCAAACATGTACTTCGAGAATGTATGTAAAGTAATAATAATAATAATTGTCAGATATTATGTAGTAAAAAATATGAATAAAGTGTAATCTTTCATAATATAAAAAATGTTTTCATTTATAGAGTCTTACTCATTCCTTTAATTCCATACTGTAGTACTATGATATATTTTTTCCTGTTGCATCACACCTTGCTGTATAGTTCTAAGTACATATACATCGGCATTTATTAACGGTTATAATACTAACATCCGGTGATATTTACTGTTTAGTTTTATATACAACATGTTTTAAATCCGTCAAATTTGATGTATCTGGCTGGAAGGTCTTCAAGAATTACTTTGATCTTATAAATTGCTATTTCCAAGATGCGTACAGATTCCAAAGTAAATACGCTCGACCAACGAAGGTGTACATGGAAAATCATGATCTGATGTTTACTTCTTCATACAATACCAAATCCATATTCATAGAAGAAAGACCTGTCGGAACATCCATCTTTCCAAATCTTTTGATTGACGAAGAAAACGATGATGTACTGCATACAGTTAGTGCTTCCCATTTCAATGACTACACTGGTGGTGGTGGTGGTGGTACTGCTGCTGCTGCTGCTGCTACCGCTACTGCTACTGATGGTGTGAATCTACGTCATCAACCACCACGAGCAAAGAAACAAAAAACAGCTTATCATCAACCATCGATATGCATGCAGCAAGTCACTTTTGACGGGTTAAAAATTGTCTCACAGTGTATTGACGAACGTATGAGTAAACTTGAAGAGTGTGTTGATAAAGTGAATGAAATTGTTTCTCATATTAAGAAGTTTATAATTGACTGTATTAAAAACGATGGTATTGAGAAAGACCCTAATTCTATACTAAAGACGTATGAGATGTTTCAACAATATTATACTTTATACACTGAAAATATTAAAATTATAATTCACGACAAGTTTAAAGATTCTATTGAGGGAATAATTTTAAATATAATCTTATGTGAAATAGCTGCTTTTCAATTGTTTGATATATATAAAGACATTTATACTGCCATAATTAAAGTATAAATATACATGCTATTTTTTTTTGTCATTACGTTTTGTACATATCTTGTAATAAACCAGAAAATATTAAAATATTCACTTTTTGTGACATCATCTAAACCTCCAACCCTACTGCCACTCCTTACGACTCTCTATAAATATCAACTGTGCATGAGTATGTTCTCATTGCTTCGCGTACACTTGACGAGTCATAATCGTAATATAGACAAACACAATATGGAGAAGAAGAAGAAAGAAGGTTCAGATCGGGAGGAAGTGAAATGTAAACCGGCTTCTGGATTCCAAAAGTATCTACCTCAATATTCTTCCAATACTGGATCATTCCCGAAGAAAGAAGGGTACAGGAGTTATTGTCCTGACAAGGAAGCAAATAAAGATTCCAAATATCAAGGACACAACAACACTGATCGGGGAGAGCAACAATAAAGTCTTATTCTAAGACTTTTATTTATCAATTAAAATCGGTCCTTTTTAGGACCACAATATTTCTATAAACGTACTACAAACTCATCATACATAAAAATCTCATTATCCTATGACGTCATAAGAGGTGTACATGACGTCAGCAACAATCCATATTTATCTTAATTGTTTACAAGATAAATGCTTAAGACGTTGACGATACCTTATCTATATTATCTGTTTTCATAATAAAAAAAAGCATCATCATGGATTATTATTGCGGTAAAGATAGCTTCTTTGTTTATGTAAACATGATATCTTAATTACACACGTATAAACAAGATATCCTTATCTTAATTAACTGTTTATAAACATGATACCTTATCTTATCTTTATTACTTGTAAAGTACCGTCATTGTTTATTATTGTGGTAAAGATATCTTCTTTGTTTATGTAAACATGATCTCTTTATCTTAATTACACGTGTATAAACATGATACCCTTATCTTAATTACCTGCTTAGAAACATGACACCTTATCTTTATTACTTGTTTACATGATAAGATAAGGATGCGCCAGTGATGACGTCATTTGTTATGTCTCCCCATACCGGCTTACTTACTACTATTAACTATTACATATTATATCAATAAAATATATTTATGTACTTTGTAATTTTAAGAGGTTACAACTACAAGATGAACAAATCTAACCAGCTAACGGGGAACGATTTTACAACAACAGCACAACAGCAGAATTTCGAACGCGGACCGGACTGCTGTACCAGTGCTGGCGTTCCTAGTGGAACACACCCACGGAGGCACAAGAAGAAACAGAACCCTTACTATTCCTCCGTATTCCTCGCAGTTCCTTCATTCCTTTTTATGTGTGATAGCTCCAACACTGTACGGAACGCATGTGCGGGCACCCTAACGGGACTATATCTTTCAACTATCGTTTTTGCAGCCCACAAAGAAGTCTTCGTTCCTTTTTGCGATTAACGGGCTTAAGCTTACGCTGTTTATTGCTGTGTGCGTCTTTCATATTTTTATCAAAAATAGTTTTCTGTATTATAAGAGAAAAAAAGTGAATTTTGCGTTTGTAATCGTTTATTTAACTTTAACAATTGTGAATAGTTATAACTGTCAGCATGAAATCTACTATAGAACAAATCATCGTACAAATCCTTAGAAAACGACTACGTTGGAAAGATTTTTGTAATTTCGATGATTTGGTTAAATATTTAACCATAGATGAATCTGTTGTGGGATTAAAAAAATATCAGCACAAAGATATTCCTTTCAAGAATATAAGATTTATCTTAGAGTAATTCTGAAGAATTTTGTAATCATGGAGATATTGAAAATGCCACTGAGGCATTGGTCATGGTAGCAGAAACATTTCAATTGTTTTCTACCTATGAAATTTATGACAGAATAAGTTTTAGAAATTATTGTAGCTTGTATTTAAATTTCTTGCATTCAGATGCAAAAGTACAGCTGGTAGAATGCAACAGATACTGTTTAGATGGTTTCAAAGGTGCCTCAATTATAGCCACAGAGGCTATAGATGCCAATACCAAAATAACCAGTTTGTTGGGTTTTTATTTACCAATCAGTCACACTGAATTGAAAATATTAAAAGAAGAAAAAAAAAAGATTATTACTGGGACTATATCCCTCATTAACCATGATTGCAATTATAATTGTGTATATATTGGGCAAAAAAGCCATTTAATTGGCATACGAACAATTAGACAAATAAGAAAAGGCGACGAAATTTTTGTAAACTATGGAGATTCTTACTTTGGTCCAGACAATGAGGAATGTGAATGCGATACTTGTAGAAAGAAAAAAATAGGTAAGTTATAACATTTTATAAATATTAATAAATAGACTCATTTTTATCTCATTGCTATTATATTTATGGGTAATTCTGACAAAACTGGCTTAGATGGTGTCCAAGGCTTGAATTGAGTACGTAAGCTTTTTGAACTTGAAAATGTCAGATCTGCCCCTGTCAGATCTCGTCCTCTTAAATGCTAAAAATCTCGGATAAGATAAAAGACCTTTCCAGTAGAAGAGTTTGGGAAGTAACCAATTGTTTTCTTTCATACAAAAAATATTCCAACACCGAGATATCATGTCTTTTGTATCTTACTAGACTTGGCGCAGTGCGCTGCGCGCACTGTAGTAGACTATTAATTCATTAACTTTAATATTTGTTTTCTATCACGGAAATCTATCAAACTCTACAATAGATGATTCATTTCGCGCTCATATAAATTTCAAAATTTTGTAACAATAATAATATTTACAATATAGAATATTATAAATACACAAATTATAATTTGAGATGTATTATAGTATTATATTACATTTTTAATATTAGAATCAATTTTAGAAATCAAAATCATATAAAAAAATCTAACGATACTTTCGACGCATGCGCACTACATGAGCCATATTGACGCATACTTGGCTTCACTTCACCAGGTCGTGACTTTTTTATATAGGGATGTCTAGCTCCATGAAGCTGACACCCGAAATTAAAAATTAATAATTTCGATTATGCAAATCGATTGCGCATGCAAAAAACTTGAAAAATCTTAAGGGAAAGGTTTGCGCGGATATAAGTTTTCGAGAAAATCGAACATTTCTTCCTGGTGCTGGGTGCTCCTTATTTTATGTAATGAGATATTGTTTAATTCAATTTAATCTTTATAAGAGCGGAAATAGATGCATTTTTTGTGCGCAAATAGCACCCATATAAGGTTTATGCCTAAAATGTTTATTTATTAAAATAAAAAAGAAAAATATATTGCACTATATCGGATCGATTTTCCCTGGAACGCGCGAGACGTATGCCGTCTGCTGCGGAGTCGGCAGCTGCATCAGTATAGCGTTGACCCGTTGACTGCATCCAGGAGAAGACACGCAGTAATGCATTTAGATAGATGCATTGTCTTTATCGCAAAACTATTGTTAATTGAATTTTTTATCACGTGCTACTTGCAGTCAGTAAGTTGTGTTGGTAAATACCATAGGTAAATATATGTATGATTAACCTAACCTCTCTTTGATTTTATTTCCACAGAACTCTTTTATTTTGCAGTCATAAATAATGCATAAATATTTTAAAGAATAAAGGATTTAACTCAACTATTATCTGTGAGACTTCAGTGTCCAGTAGCACTGGCAACAACAGTTTCTACTGTCTAAATAGAGAGTAACATTTTAAGCGTGTTTGGGTGATTTCCTTTGAATAACTTTCTCGTGTATTATATAGCAAAGTTGCATTTATTATTCAGAACAAATATTCTTGATTATAGTTACACGAGTCATGTATTTGTATTATTTTTTTGTTTTTTAGATGCTGTGCAAGCTTATCGTTCACCAAGAAACTTCCGTGTCGAAGATCTTATAATCAATCCTAAGGATTATCCTGGCATAAAAACTGGAGATGTTGAAATATACCACCCTGATGACGAATTCAGTCGTCTCCTCCTTCAGGTCACTTCTTTCAAGGAGGACTCGCAAGGCAGAGAAACGATTAGCGTCGAATATAATATAGCCTCCATGTTTCAACTTCAAACCTTTGGGGATGTGTACATGAATATTATTAATTCCGATGATGTAGCTTTGGATTCTATCGAACTAACATTCAAAGACCAGTGCATGGGTCGCATTGAAATGTGGAGACTAAAAAATAGCTGACAGTTGACTTATAATTCATAGTTACAGCAGAAATCTGTAATGAAACACTAAAATAATGAAATTTTATTTCTTTCAGGTCAGACATGTGTTTATATGAATAAAAAGATAGATTTTTGTGGCTGTAGCATAAGATGTCAAGTGTAAGAAATGTGGTCACAAGGCGATAGAGTAGCTTGTGGTGTTATATAACGGATGACACTAAAGTTGTTTCGTTCATCCACAAGCATGGTCTATCTCTTCATTCAGATGAGTTACAAAATGTGGGATTTTGATATCCACAGTGATCTTTATTTTGAAAAAACTGTTAATGGATTTTTGGCAAAGTATAAGAACTTAGTTTTATCAACATTTAATTGTACTTCAAAGGTAACTTATATCACAACACCATCAACTGAGTGTCATAACTCTATATTGGGAAGGAGCTACCATATACGTGCCACCAGATCATGAAATTCAAAGTTATGATAGCCCCAAATTTAACGAATACAGTATCTTAAGTTCTTTGTGGCTGAAGAAAGAATCTTTTTAATAGAAAAAATAAAAGATGCAGATGTTTTGGGAATAGTCATAGCGTAATTGCATATCAGGGATTATTTTAAAATTACAGAAATGCTAAAACAGATCCTTAAAATAAATGAACAAAAATATATACTTATTCAATGTTGGGAAAATAACTCCAACTAAATTGGCTAATTATTAAGAGGTACATTTATTTATTAAACTAAAAAAAAACAGTTATTCATTTTTATAATTTTTTATATTTGTTGATAATTAAAAATTAATTTTTCTTCTATAGGTTGATTTTGTTGTTGCTGTGACTTATCCTGAAAGCAGATTGATATATTCTCAAGATTATTTCAAGCCTATTGTAACACCGTTTGAAGTAGATCTAGCTTTCAATACAGGAAGAGCTTACTCTGCATATCATCCGATTGATTTCAAACAAATTTTACCTGGAGGATAAAAGTATGAAGAGTTTCAAGTTTCTTGAGATACAGATGTACAGATCACTTACTAGTGGTAAACTCAGGACTTTAAAAGACAATTGTTTGACAAAATAAAACAGTGCGCTTACTCCAAAATCTTTAGGAGTAATATGCTTCTGCAGCTGAGAAAGCTATTTACAGATTGTCAAAAAATTGTTCTAGAGTATCATAAAAACTTGGTATCACTATACCCACAGCAACAGTTGATAAGTTGACTTGATTGAGTTAACGTTTTGGAAGTTGATAGAGAATTAACAAATGTTACAAAGCAAAGAATCATTGACAACAGTGTTGACAGTGATTTAGTCTGCGTTGGTGAACAACCTCTATATGCAGTACCATTGTTAAAGGTATGAATTCACATAATTTATTTGCATTATCTTTTGTATGAATATTCTAAGTTTCACGAATAATCTTGTTTCAACAGTTTCACAACAAAGATTTATCTATGAATATCCCAGACGATTACAGCATGCTTCATTGGATTAAATTGAGTTTCTACTCGACCAACAACAAAAAAAACAAATTCGACGTTCATTCCTCGAAGCAAACTGCCTCAACGAGAGTCCAAGTGTTTCAGTGAAAAAAGTAATGGAAAACTACTCAACAACAAAGGCAGAATCTTGCAAGAAGAAACTCGTGAGTATCTTCACAATTCATTTTTCGATTACGATGCCTATGATGCCCAGGTCTTCCGGCTATCACCTTTGAAGCTAAACCTTTTGAAGTTTACTTTGATTTTTTTTCACTTATTTTTTTATTTCCATTCAAATCTAGCCTAGTGTAGAACATCCTTAATTTACTGTTACACACTTGAATCTGTTTTATCGATGCTTATGTACCGATAAAGCAGGCATCCGAGTTAGTCGGGAATTCAAAGAGTTTTCTCTTATATGCCTTACATTCAGCGAGAATACGTGTGAGCAAGACATTTTGTCAAATTGTTAAATATTGTAGTAAATGTAAGTTAATCAATTGATGTATGCAATCTTTAATAGCAAGTCCGTACGGGATTTAGTAATTCATGGGTTTTAAGGTTACATATCTCTCAAGACTTTCTTTAGACGCTGCCGATTTCTAGGAAGCTCGCGCGGCTTTTGTTTTTCTTATCGTTGAATTCGCAAGAACGTGCGTGATCCCGCCGATTCTTTTGATATATTTAACAATCAGAAAAGGTATTCTATTTTCAACATGTCTTTTACTATTTACAAAATCTGTCCCAATTTGACTATCTAAATTCAGAATCTTACAAAGTCGTTGACCTTAAAAAATATTTTGTTTGAAGCAAATAACTCAATAATAGCAGTAATACAGTCTTGTTCTTTGTTTTCATTTATTCAGTGTTGATTAAAATTTCTTTGTACCAAGTGATTATTGAAACCTTATTATTATGTCTTTTCCACAGATCATTTGCCAGGCGAACATCACCTACAAGTTTTCAGTTCATACCCCATCGTAGAGCTGAACCACTGAAAATCATTGCATTGAAGCTCATCGCAGTAGAATTCAAGTACTATCTGATCATTAGAGAGCATCGTTCAAAGGTATAATTGAATGACTGCCTAATAGCTATTATATTTCAAATCTTAAATTTGCACATTATACCCAATATTTTTTCAAAAGCTCTTCTATGTCCTGCGAAGAAACTTTTGTAGTACTTTCAGAATCTGAAATAACTTTCATTGTCATTTTTTTACAGATTTCAACTTTGAATCTTGGCTGACAGGTATATGTTTGCCTCATCGTATCTCAAGTACAGCTGATTCACTGCTCATAAACATAAAATTATTTTTTAAAATCATATTTATCGAATATCAATCAACAAAAACCTTTATTATTTTAAATTTCATTATATTTATTCATTTATAGAGTAGTGCCGAAGCATCTTGACATTGCTAGCTGTACAAAGTAAGCAATATCCTTCATATTATGATCTAAACAATCGGTAAAAAAATTTCTCACTAACGTTTGATTAACGTGTGTAATTTGCGATTACAGACAAAATCAAGTACATCTGGACAACCGGACGTCTCTACAACTTAAGGGGTTGTGACAGGCCCGACCTTTCGCCCCTTCAGATCAACGGCTAGTTCTAGACCAATGAGCTCCAGAAGCTCACCCACACGAGCGACTGCAATCAGAACGACTTGTCCGAGAGCGGAGAACTGTCTGGTTGTGCTGAACCACTTCTACAACGACGGCGTCAACTGGCACGACGTCGCCTGACACTACAAAAAACCCTGGGTCTGCAAAGAAAACGACGCCCTCCTGAAATACGTGTGCTTCACCAACCCCAACATCCGTCTAAATCGACGAATCACTTGAAGTTTTGTGATAGATAATTGATTTAATTTACAATGGTCAGTCGCTTGTTTACAGTTATTTTGAAGAAGCCTGAACTCCTAAAAAGTAAAACTTATCGGCGAGTAATAACGTTTATACATTATTTAGCTATGCAATAACAAATATTTAGAATACATTGTTTAAATTTTATTTTTCAGCTTATACTATATATATATATACTTTATATCATCACTGAACGCATATATTGCGTATCATTCCAGCAAAGCCAGTACAGTCAAATTCAAATATATTTGCTGTTTTAAAAGATTTGCCTATTTTTGATCAAAATGGAAAATTGAAAAAAGAAAAAAAAATGATGTATGGAATGATGCTGTTTTATTACTCGACAAAATGGCTAAACATAATTTGTATATATATATGTTCAACAGAATAGACATTCTGTAAAAACATAAATTAAAATATTATCTCGGCTTAGTAGAAAACACTAATTCAAAAGTCAGTATTACGATGAATGGAAAAAAAGATGGTTCAATCCTTTAAAACTTTAAATGATCTAAATTCTATGAAGTTTAGTGTTTCTTTTAACGCAGTCATAAGGAAAATATGTTTACGTTCTTTTTCAGTAATTTCCTCTTTGCCAGATCAATTGGATCTGTGGAGCGATTTGAATAAATATTGCACTTCAAAAACTATTTTAATTATTCTTTCTGATTTGGTAGAAAACATGTCGATACGAAAAGTAACGACTAGCAATATTTTGTTGTATGCTCTCGCAACAGAAGTAGACAACAAAACTATTTTGCTCTACCAGGCTATAAGTGAGGAGAACAGAATTGGCTTTACGAATTTTTTTTTACGTGAATGTTTAGGAAACAATTTTAAGGCAACGTCAGAATTCATCACTGGATATTCATATTCTTTGTTAGACAGTTCTGCTAAAGTATTCAACGAATGTACATTAGATGAGTACAATGAATCTTGTTTAAAGTATATTATGAAAAAAACCAGCACCTTGCCATATGTTTTGATTCGCGCAGATATCATAGATTTATTATCTAGTGTCAGTAAATGGGACTGTCTCCAAAATCCTTCAAAAAGAAAACTTATTTTATGCAGTTAAATATACTTAAGTTTGATAAATGATTTCAGCGCATTTGAAGTAACAATTATCAATTTGTTTATCTTATTTACAAGTAAATTTGAAAATTGTACAACTGAAAAATGTAGATTGAATTTGATATTTAAAATCAGTATTGCAGATGTTGAACAGTATTATGAAGAATACATGAAGTATGCGTGTTGGAATAAAGCAACACTTTCGCTCTCTAGTCAGGCCCACAAGCCTTTGCGCATGCGCGCCGCCTGCACTCGCTTGGAGAGAGACTCTCGACGCTCCACCGGCTAGAGTAACGCCAGCCCTCATAGAGAGCGCACGTTAGGTCACGTAGAGTTAATATAGATATTATTTAATAAAGCCTTGGTACTTAAAGATTATTCAAGTGTTCAGTGTACTTAATCCGTCCACCTCACTACTTCCTTCCAACAGGTTATGGGCACAGTGAGGTTGGACGCTTCCACTACGCAACGAGCGATCGGGTTTGCGGCTGAGAGCTGCTCACGTGAGCGCAACGACGTGCGCGCTTTGTGTTTTCGTGTTGAGGTTTTTCATCGCAAGAGGTCGCGAGTGTAGTGAATTGAGGGGAAAAAGGGGTCCTTTGTCATCCTACACCGGAAAAGTTAGAGGCAAGGAGTCTTTGGGCTGAAGAAAGGTTGGCGCTTGAGCGAGAGGACAAAGAGAGCTGTCATGACACAACAGGTTTCACTGGCCGGCACTTCAATGAGTAAGTAGAGAATTTTTGTATAAAGTGCAGTGAAGATTAAGATTAAATCGAAGTAAAATCACCGTAAAAGAAAATCAGTAAAATTTTGTTAGAGTAAATTCATCGCGAAAGAAAACATTAAAAATTAGAAAAGTGGAAAAACACCTGGTTTAACGGAAAATCAGACTAGAAAAAATCGAGAAAAATTCAACATTAAATTAAGTGTTAAAAGCGCGAGAAAGATCGGTAAGAAAGTTGTTCAAACGCGTTTTGTCGATTCCGGGAAACGAGAAGTCTCGATCGGCAAAGAAAGGGGAGAGGCAGTATGTCACAAAGATGGCGGACGCCTGTTCCCGCACGTAGAGTCGGCACTTTCCCCCACCGAGCCGCGAGCGCGCGACGCAGCGAGGAAGACTTTAGCTGAGGCGTTTCGGGCTGAGCTGAAGAGGTGGCGTGTCAGTCACTCGCAGCGAGCGCGCAGCGAAGAGTTGGCCGTAGGTGCGGCAAACTGTAGAGGAGGGAGAAGGAAGGTCTCTTTCTATCTCTCTCGCACAAACGGCGAGCAACGAGAGGCGCGGCATATGCTTGCGCGAGCTCACATATATGCACGACTATAGATACATAGTGTGCGTGAGCATCCAGATGACGCGCACCGTACTATCGGCACAACGCTGATATATGTAAACTCATGATTGAATACTGGTATAATAGAACAATAGATTAACAAGATAATTAACAAATTGCATAAATCAGTTAGACACCTTGGCTTTAACAATAATATAGTACAATAAATACATAATAAACATATGCACATATTATTTATGAAATTCTTGGAATTAAGAAAGTTAAAGAAATACAAAGTTATAAAAATTAAATTCACGACTTTTGTGTAATTTAAAATTGAATAAGAAATACTATTAAGATAAACAGTAAATTCTTTTAATATAGAAATCCTGTGTTGCAAAATAAATCTGCAGTTCTAAAATTTAAAATCGTATTTAGTGAGGGCCCCACTCGAATACGTACCAGCTTTAGCTCTACATCTGAGCAATGCTTATGGCTTAGTCAAATTAATTCTTTAGTAGATTAATTTCAGTCATTTTATTTGATTAAAGTCAACACAGTCGCGTAGAGTGAAGTCAATGACAGACAATATAGAACAAGAGCATTCTTTAGAAGAATGTAAAATAGATAAAGATAATTTAAAAGAAAGAAAGAAAGAAAGAAAAGATTGAAAAAATAGAATTATAAAGAAAATAATAAAAAAAATAGATAATTGATAAAAAGATAAACATTGTATACTAATTATATTGTCGAACCAACAGGTGCAGACAATGAGGAGTTCCGCAACGTCATTCTGAGAGAATGGGAAGCCTCTGAAGAATTGGAGTCTCCAGGCAACCCTTATGTTGGGGATTCCATTACTCTCTTAAGAAAATCTGACGGCTCACTGTATTTCTGGCGAACTGAGCATCAAGTCCGAAGGTTTGATAACAGTCTTCGACCAGAGGAAAGGGCTCTCGTTGATAGAGTGTTGCCTCCAAGGGAAAAGTTCTTCTGTTTCAACCTGGTATACATACCAACACCAGAGTTCATAACCAAGAGAGAGGTACTCGCACTCATGGAAGAGCAGAACAGGATGTTCTTGAAAGGCATCGAGCTCCTGGTGAAACAGCTTGTGGTCCCAGCAAGACAGAGTCCAGCCATAACACCGGCTGAGGACAATGTCCCTGAGACGGACAAGCCCTGTAAGGCTGTGGAACCCAAACCAGGAAGCTTGGGCGGACAAAAACAATCTGTGAAGCCTAAGATTAAATCTAATGAGCCTGTCAAGTTCTCTCAGCTTGGCGAGACTGTCTCTACACCTATTCAAGGGAAAGATCCTGGTCTGAGACGAGTAACCGAACTTGAAGACATGAATATTAATTTGTGTGCTTTTATAACAGTGAAGGAAAATTCATCTGAAAGACAACAATCTGAGGACGGTGAGTTATCTGACGAAATGTCGGAAGCTGGAGTCCCAAAAATCTTCGGCGTCGTCGCTGAAACGCACGATGTTCCTAGAGGTAAACACAATACCTTGGGCTTCTTTGATGGTCAGTGATAAGGTAATCAAGAATATCAACAGTGATAAGGTAAGAAAGAACGTTATAAATAAAGATAGAATGAGATCAAAAGATGATAATAGAATAGAAAGTGAAATTAAGACAAAGAGATCTTCCAATGTAAATCTAACTGCTGGTTTGATCAATGAGTTAGTAGAAAGTAAAATCAAATTAATGATGAATGAAAAAGAAAAAGAAATAGAGACAAGCGTCAGAGAAAACAGTCTACTAAATTTATCTGAACAACTGAAAATTGAAATTTCAAATAAAGATAACCAAGCCGTAAGAAATTATAAATTAACCTTGAATATGAAATTTGAAATGTTTGATGATTATCTCAGATCAGAACTAAGAATCAAAAAATGACTTTACATTCTAGACAGCGAGCCTGGTTGCGATTATGATAAACAAAAGCTAACTGACGATAAGTTCAAAGTGCGAGATATAATTATGAATCGAATAGACATTAACTACTATAACAAAATAATGAACTTAACAGAGCCTAAAGAAATCTTGAAAAAGATCAGAGATGTTAAAAGATACGAAGCTAAAACGACTAGCATATCGGCTAGAAATGATTTGAATTCAATCAGATATCAACCAGCCAAAGAGACTGTTTCTGATTTCTATGATTCATTTCAAGAAAAAGTTAGAGTATTTGAAAATCTACCGGGGTCCGGAAAGCTCTCGGAGAAAGAAAAGAAAGATTATTTCATTCAGGCGGTCGCTGAAACCGTACCTGGAATACTCACTGTAGACAGTGTCTATTCTATGAATTCTATCTATTCTATGAATTCTATCTATTCTATGAATCATTTGTTGAAGGTCGAATCTACAAGGAGTGGCAAAAAGACAAAGCTTCCAGTCAAGAGCTTCCATACTCAAGTTTGGAACCAAGGACAAGGACGTCGAATATGTCATGGATGTGGCATGGAAGGCCAGATACAAGCAGACTGCCCTTACCCACATAGAAAGCAATGTTATAACTGCCTAAAGATCGGTTCTCATGTTGCCAGCGAATGCAGAAAAAGAAAGCCAGATGATAATGGATCAAAGAACTTCGTCTCACAAAGGCCAGAGCCCAAGAGAGGCAGGTGGTCTACTCCGAGGAGAGGTGGAGCTGTCAGCCACAGAGGACGAGGCAACCAGTCCTCGAGACAGATCTCCAACCGAGGAGAATCACGAGTGCCTTATTCGAGCAAAGGAACAGTGAGTGGTCGTCCAAACAGGGGCCGAGGCTATGGTGGCCGAGGAGTTTCCAACCGTGGCTCAGGCACTGGGAAACCGAGCACCATTACCTCTCTGCAAGCGATAGCAGATAACTATGAAGGTACGTTCAAAGACATTGTTACAGATAAAGAAAATAATAAATTGGTAGAATTTATAGCGGATTCAGGTTCAACTGAGCACTTGAGTAATTCGAAATTGTATTTCACCGAATTTAGAAATGACATAAAATCGAGAATAGAATGCGCTAACAAAGAAGGCGACTTAGAAGCGGGAGGCTTAGGAAAAACAAATGTAGTTACGAAAGACAATAATATTTTTAATCTGAACAACATTCTGTACGCAAAAGAACTGTCTAACAATTTGCTTTCATTGAGACGTTTTGTAGATCAAGGTTTAGAGATATATTTGAATAATAAAATTATTGACTTATACGATCCTGAATGGAATAAGAGCATTTTATCTGGGGAATATAAGAAACCCTTCTGGACTTTGAAGTTAGTAATCGACAATACTACAACTAAAAATAATGTTTTCTATAACACAAAGAGTAAGAAAAATTTGAAAAGCGTGGAAAATCTTGATAAGACGGTAGCTAACCAAGAACGTAGTATAGTAAGCGAAAAACTTGTAAAAGAAAATCTCGGTAAAGAGCAAGCAGGAAATGAATTTATAGAGACTACAGATAATAGGAAAACTCATACCGTAAGCAATAAAGGAGAAATAGTAGGTGACAGCGAATTAAAATTACCGGTCGATAAATTAGAAAATTTTACTAAAAGCATGCTATGGCACATGTGACTTGGCCACGTTTCAAAAACTTATTTAATAGCTCTGGCTAAAAGTAGTAATAACTTATTAAAGATAGATGATATTATGAATGACACGTCAATTCAAGAATGCAAAATTTGTTTGCAAGCAAATAGCATTAAACTGCCATTTACCAAAATTCGCATGAGAGCCACAAAACCCTTGCAAATTGTTCATGGAGACAATATGGGACCTATTAGTCCTATATCTTACCCGGGCAAATACAAATTTGTACTCGTTCTAATAGATGATGCTACTAGAGCAGCATTAGCTTTTCCTATGCAATGCAAGTCTGACGTCTGTCAATGTATAAATACCTTTGTGAGAAGCATGCGCAACTTGGTAGGTTCGAATGAGAAATTTTGTTATCTTCGTTGTGATCGAGGTACTGAATTTACCGGTCAAGCGACCCTCGATGTACTAGATAAATACGGTGCAGAACTACAGTTAGCTTGTTCCGATACGCCACAACATAACGGTGTTGCTGAGCGATTTAATAGAACACTTGAAGACAAAGTTAGAGTTATGATGTTAGACTCAGGACTGCCACATACGCACTGCGACTTGGCTGTCAAAGCAGCTGTATACATTTATAATAGAAAACCTCATAAATCTATAGAGATGAAAACACCTTTGAGTGAAATTCTGCCAACTCAATCAGATTGCCTAGAGCAAATCAAACGGTTCGGTTGCGCAGCATACATTAAGATACCACGTAATACAGAAACTAAGTTTTCACCTCAGACCATGCTAGGTTTCCTTGTAGGATACGTGAATACAGGATACACTGTTCTTGTTCCTTCAGAGAATAAACTCTATGACAGCAAACATGTGAGATTCGTTGAAAATTTAACATACAAAGACTTCCCAGTTAAGAATTTGGAAACAGCAAATGACTCGGATCTATCCTTCTCAGAGACACAGGAAAAGGTGGATCCAACGACAAATAGCTTAAGTATATCAGAAGTAGAAACTAGTGTAGATCAAGTTTCCGATGAACTGGTTAAAAGGAAAAGAGGTAGACCAAAGAAGGGAACGAAAGTAATGTTTCTACTATGTGAGACTCCTGAAGAAAAGGAATTGAATTATGACAGAGAGCTTAGTGACCTTAAGTATCATGCGTTACTAGCAATGATTCAGGGTGACCCCCAAACCTATAGAGAAGCGATCAATTCAAGTGAGAAAGACCAGTGGATAGATGCTATTAGAGCAGAGCTGGATGCGATAAAAGATAAGCAAGTTTATACAGTAGTAGAAAGGGCAAAAATACCTATGGGTAGTAAAAGGGCCAACATTATAGATTCAAGATGGGTATTTAAGAAAAAGATAGATGAGAATAGATCAATCAAGGACAAGGGTAGACTTGTTATTCGAGGTTTTAAGGACAAAAACAACTATGACTTGAGAGAAACATAAGCTCCGGTGTCCAGAATATCGTTGATCAGAGCATTCTTTTCTATTGCAAACAAATACAAGTATGTCATTAGACAATTTGATGTCGAAACAGCGTTCCTCTACGGTGAACTATCTGAGGATATATATCTAGAAATCCCAGAAGGAGTTCAAGTAAACGATGACATTAGAAAACAATTCGTTCAGAAATTGAATAAGTCCTTGTATGGTTTAAAGATTAGTCCGAAAAAATGGAACGACAAATTTTCTAATGTAATGAACAGTTTAGGTTTTACTGCTCATGACCAAGATCCTTGTTTATACACCTATAGAAGGAATACAGATTTTGTAATTGCGATCCTATACGTAGATGATATATTATTAGCTGAACGTAGTGATAGTTTACTGAATAAATTCAGCAAAGGCATGAGTTTAGAATTTAAAATTAAGGACTTTGGATGTCCTAAGGAATTTCTGAATATAAATGTAAGCAGAGACTATGATAAGAATATTATAACATTGAGTCAGACTAAGTTTATCGATAAAATGCTGAAAAGGTTCGGATTCGACACATGTAAGCCAAGGAATACTCCTATGATACAGAGCGATGCAGCGAACTGTGCTAGAAAAGAGAGGGAGGAAAACGAGTATGTGGAAGAAAGATTTCCAAATCGACTGTACAGAGAGGCCGTTGGATCTCTTTTGTATCTGGCAGGTACAACGAGACCTGATATATCCTATGCAGTAAATGTACTTAGTAGACATCAAGTCAATCCAACTACGAACGAGTGGAATATGATAAAAAGAGTTTTTTAATATCTAATTGGAACACGAAATCACGGTTTGATGTTTATGAATGCTTCTGAGAAGATGATTGCATATGCGGACGCGAGTCTATCTGAATGCAAGAACTCATTGACCACTAGTGGATACATGATTCAGCTGTTTGGTAATGCTGTGGCATAGAAAACGCACAAGCAACAAAGTGTTGCTCTGTCAACTTATCAGGCAGAATATATAGCTATGAGCAAGGCTTGTCAAGAGGCAATGTCCTTACACAATTCTGTATCGATCATGCTGGAAAAGAAACTGTATCCTATCACTTTGCGATGTGATAATACTGCTGCTATATCATGTGCTAAAATTAATGGCGGAAATAGGCTTAGACACATGGTAGAACGACGTGAACATTATATTAAAGAATGTGTAAACAGAGGCTATGTTACAGTAGAATGGGTTAAATCCCGAGAGCAGCTTGCCGATATCTTTACTAAAGCTCTAGCAGAGCCCTTACGTAGGAACTTATTTTATAAAATAACTAATATGATTCCTGATAATTAATGATTTATTTTTTTTTTTTTGTTTAGAGTATTCCGATGAGGATAAGATCGAGGAAGAAAACGAAGAAGAGTCCTGGAACTAACGAGACAAAAGTGAGAGGGAGTGTTGGAATAAAGCAACACTTTCGCTCTCTAGTCAGGCCCACAAGCCTTTGCGCATGCGCGCCGCCTGCGCTCGCTTGGAGAGAGACTCTCGACGCTCCGCCGGCTAGAGTAATGTCAGCCCTCATAGAGAGCGCACGTTCGGTCACGTAGAGTTAATATAGATGTTATTTAATAAAGCCTTGGTACTTAAAGATTATTCAAGTGTTCAGTGTACTTAATCCGTCCACCTCACTACTTCCTTCCATCAATGCGAATGATGATAATGCACAGCGTATATTTCCATCGATGTTATTAAATGCAACAAGTCAGTGCAACAGATCAAATAATTTAGTTTACAATTATATTAACGATTTGAAAGTGCAAGCTAATAATTGTATTGCATCAGATCAAGCAGCTGCAACCGATTATAACAGTTATCACTGTATCGATTTGCTTGTAAAACTAGAAGATTTATTTTTTGATTTTCCTGTATGAACACAGTTAATTAACTGTACAAATGAAAGTGTTTCATCAACAAAAAATTCATTACAGTATTTGTTATATTTAAATTTAAAAATATGAAAAATCAACAAACAGCACAAATTTTATTAAATTACATTTGAACTTATTAAAGTTAGTTTGTTCTGATGTTAGAAACTTTGTAATGAAAATCGTTCACAAAAAAAAAGAAAATTGAGAAAAGTAATAATAATTAGGATTATCTTAAGTTTGAAGAGAATTGGATGGGTAAGAACGTATTTGTTACTGAAGCAACGCCTCAAGACGAAATAACAATTAACATCAATAATACTCCAGTAAAAACATTTGATGAAGAGGCTCTCATTTCAGAACAAACGAATGAATGTCTCGATAATAGTGGATTGGATCCACAACTCAACAAGAGTACTGAAATGACTCCAACGTTGAGTGACTTAGCTAATAATCAACAATCTTCTGCTGTCTCAAATGTTCATGCAGAAAAATTTTGCATCAGTGAAGAATCGGTAGACTTCGTGGAAGATGACGTTGGAATCCTTTCTGTAGAAAATATATGCACTGAAAAAAAGGAAGAATCTGAAGACAAAAATGATCAGAAACCTTGTCAAATCTTACATCCAACTCCAGTCGCTTTGAGTAACTCTGAAAAACTAAAAACTAGAACGTTTGAGAAGGTGGATTTTGAAGACTACAACAATACATCCGTGGAAAATACAAACATAGAAACAACTAACAACATACTAAATTGTAGTTACCAAATAAATCTGGAACATGATTATTCAGTTAACTCACGACCTATTCTGGCTGACTTTAACAAAACGATTACTGCTCAAGCAATTGATTCTCCAACTGCTGGTAATAAACGGGATGCATTAATATCTACGGAAAATTCTGATGTTCAAAAATCACACACTAAAAGAGTATACGAATGCGAAGAAATACAAAAACTAAATGGTGAGCGTCAATTATATTATTTAAATATGGCAATAAAAGAAACGATGAAATTTTCTTCGATGGTGAAATTGGTATATTCTTAACAAAAATTATGGAAGACAGTTTTTGTTTTAAAGAGATGATTGCATGTCAAAGCTGCAATTTATCGCATAATATAACTAAAGCAAGTGTTGTAATACCAAGTAGTGAAATACCTAAGTTTAAAATCCAAGATTTACCTCAGATAATCAATTATTATTTCTCAAAAAATAAGTGTACTGCATGTCTCGGGCAAGAGATAACAATAATTCGTGAATTCGGACTTTTTCTAATAAAAGATGTAAAACATGTGACTGAAAATTTGCAAGCAATACCTACTGATTTTAATATTTTAAACAACAAATTTGTTTTGATTGGCGCTGTCGGATCCCCTCGAAGAGAAAACGTGAATGAACTTCAGTGCATTGCGTATTGCCGATCTTTTCAAAATGCGTGATATGAACATAACGACATTAAAAGGTACATTAAACGCTTTGTTAAGCTACCTAATGTAAACATATCGTTAATTGTTTATGTATAGCGATAATAAAACGAATTTATATTGATATTACTTTATTGAGTTTGATTTATCAATGCTTATTCTAGGTATATGTTTACCTAAGATATAAAAAAATAAAGCAATTCTTCAGACATTTAAAAAAAAATTTAAATTAGCATTAATGTTTATTATAAATATAAATTTTTATACATACTTTGTCAAACTTATAATAATAATAAGAATTTTCTGTTATTGTTTATTAGGTACTTTTTATCATTGTAAAGACCGTATTTGATAGAGATACGGGCTGCGCGAGTTTTACAAATAATTATTTATTCGCGAGAACTAGCATAAGCTCGAGAGCTTTATTGTTACTAGAGATACTTGAATTGAATGGATGGACTGGATATCTAGATATATAATATATATCTAAAAGCACAAGTGGACGCATGACTGTCGCGTTGGTGGGTCATGCGCGGACACTCTCGTGCGCGGACTGTAGTCTGTCCCCTTTTAGTGGACGATACTGATTCCGCTTTTATACTTACGCGCGGACGTTGTGGATGTCCTGGAGTTCATACCTTTGTGACTATTGATGTTGTAGGCACTTGATTATCCTTCTATTTACTTCTTTAGGATTTTTGTTTTATGGATTACTCTTAATTAATAGAATAATAATTGTAGAAACTGATTAAATTGTTATCTTTGTTTTATTAGGGACAACCCAGAACTCAGCGGACAATACAGTTTCTTACAAGATGTTATTGCTTAGTGCGTTGGTATCTTATAGTTACTTTGACATTGGTACAATTAAACTTAACTTACGGTATATTCGTTCTAATTTGTAACCTGGAACTGAATAGTCCTTCGTGGCACGACAGATGCTAATTGATCTTACTCGTAGCTAATTTATGTACTGTTAATCTAATTTGCTCTATGGTTTCCCACTAACGCCGGTCTGCTATCAACGGGCCCTTCGCCTGTTGCACGATGCAGACTCTCAAACCAGAAAACAAGGAGTTCTACTATAACTTGTACACAGAGTTTGAGTGTTTTCTAGGCACTCAATAGGCGATGCGTACAGAGGTATAGCACTCGTACTCGCTAATCGGGTACAGCTACACGATGACAGGTTACTTATACAAAAGGCGCTCTGTGGATCGTTTCCTGGCTTTTTAAAGCCTCGGTGACGATTCAAGGAGTTGTGAAATTACGTGAAACGCGGCAATGATCGACCAGTTAACACCTGACGTGCAACGACGATGTACAAAAGTAAGTCAGTAATACGCGCGTATAAGAAATGCTGACTCTTAGGTCAAAGCACTCGCTCCGATGTTTGGCGATCGGTTTCGCAATGTCGCAATCGGGTTTGGTATACGTCGTCTGTATGAGTACACGAATGCAGTCGTACAGGCGATGTATATATATATATATATATATATATATATATATATATATATATATATATATATATATATATAAACGTAAATGCTAAGGTGTATAAACGTGGGACATTACACCATTAAACTAGAGGTAGATAAAATGACATTTTCAAAATATTTTTAGAATACATATATTCATATTTTTGGTACAGTAGTTTACATAGTTACACTGCAAATATCATTGCTTGTCAATTCCACGACTTAACGTAAACAACAAGAGCTACAAAACATTGTAAACTTTCTATTGGAATACGCCTAACTGATGTCCTAATGTCATTCCTCTCCTCCCAGAATTCAGATTTTCTTAGGTAAGCAACATAATGACTTCCTGTTTTACTTTGGACAGGTTGAAAAGAAATTAAACCTAATAATTTATAAGAAACTTTTTCGTACTCTAGATTAAGTGGCAAATACTTAGGTAAGTTTGTAATATTTGGCATTGAATCGATTGATGAACTTTCTGCAGCTGTCTCGACGTCAAAAGCTATGCAAGAGCCTAGTTTATATTTCAGAATTGCTTTGACGTTCAAACAGTTTCTACATTTGATACAGTCCTCAGAAAATATAGACAATAAAAAATCCTTGCATGTTTTAGAATCTTCAACACTAAGTTTTTGCAATATTTTACTTTGATATCGTAAAGTTCTTGAAGTGTTACATTTATTGCAGGTCACCAGCCCTAAAATATCTGAAAATCCTTTAGCGAGTTTGTCAAACAAATTTGTTACATTCATTTCACAGTTCAACAAATTTAGCTGACTATCACAGAATTGTAGCATGATCTCCGCTCGCCTGGTGTACAGTACTTGCAACAAAGTTTCACTCCAAGCATGATCTTTTATCAATTCTAAAAAGTTATTGAATCAGAAATTTACCTAAGATGTGCTTAAAATATGGTATTGTACTATAGGTTTCTTTAAACAATTCTGCAATCAAATCAAACGGACACGTATTTATCAATTGATATTTATGATGGAGAATGCAGACAGGCGGCAATTTTAATCCAATAATGATGATAATATCGCTAATCGGATTACATTTGACATTCTTTGAATTTTTTTTTCCATCAATATTAATCGATTCTAGTTTAGCTGTAAAATCTGATACTTGATCTTTTGTTTCTGAAATATTTTTCAACATGCCACGACCTATTCGAATCTCTGGAACTATAAAATTCAAATGGTGTAAAATAAAACGATTGGCTGATCGTGCATGACTCATATTATAAACAGTTTACAGTATCACGTTATAACATTCTGAACACGTAGATGATGACTTTAGTTTAGCTGTCGGAAAATGAATGTGCATTACATTGGTCCAGGCTGGAAACTGACTGAATAGCAACATAATATTCTTTATCAATGGTTCACATTCGAGAAAATTCAGTTTTGGGTATCCTGCAGAGTCATTGGAGCACATAGCTTTACATTTTTGATTCAATTCATGCAACCAGCCAACAATTTTGTTTGGCATTTCATCAATGTCTTCTACTTCAGTCAACTGGATTTCCTGAAATTGATTCACACCATACTCGCTTTCAATAAATAGATTATTATATAATCAAATGTTTCAATTTTATTAATTAAAAACTTTTTCCTTCTGTCACACTCGCTGTTTTCATCGCAGTTCTTACTCTGAGCCACTATAAGTATACTCATTATTACTTCTTCTAATAACTCAAAGGTTTCGACTTCTAGTAAGTATGCTATGCATCTTGTGAAAAAATCATTAACTCCATCTTGACTGCTGTCAAAGCATTTCCATTTAGTAACGTTCTTCAAGAGGTGATTGCGATCACGTTTTATTAAACAAGCTGGAAGTATAGATTTTCTTTGTTGTAAAATGTCGAAACAGTTAGCCAGATACTGATTATAAGAACAACCATTGTATGATAATGAAATACTATTTAATAGCGCTAAAGAGCAATCAGATACTATATTGTCAGGTGTTGGTCCACCATCTTCTTTGACGCGTGACAGAAAATCAGATATTGTATTAGTATTAGTGAGTCAGAAAGCATTTTCGCAACAGGGAAAATTTTGCCAGAAAAATTAACAACAATCACATACAAAAAAATATCTGATGAATAATTATCATCAATAATATTGATTTTTTAACAAAATTTCCAGAAGCGTCAATTGAAGTAACTACTTTAGGAAGTCTACTGACTTCATTCCAAAATTTTATCTGTTTCTCAGTCCAATATATTACTATAAAAGGATTAGTAGAGATCATCTTAATTTCTGGTCTGTCATCCATCATCGCATGCAAGGATTCAATAGGTCGGCCAGGATAGTTTTCCAACCGTAATTTTTTACTGCTTCCTGTTTCAACTTCGCATATACTAAGGAATTGCTGAGTAAAGCTGGAATTGGATCAGAATCATCCATTAGACGATTTGCTTCTTCAAGTTTAAACTGTTTTGGTTTTATATTCTGCAATAACTCTTTGACCTTCTTTCGCCGTTCTCCTGCTAAAAACGTTTTTATATTAGTAGGATGAGGAATTTTGGAAGTGTCAACGGTTTTTATGCTGATAGTCATGGATGAATCAGTTTCTGATGGTCTATCCCTACAGGTACCGGTAAATTTTGTACCACATACAACACAATTACCATAAAAATATAAATATGGTTTATCCTTCCTTTTGCAAATTTGGTCTTTTACAAATTTATAGCAACAAGCTGCCTTTTTTGTTCTCCACATTTTGTCAGCTATACAATGAGTCCATCCTGGATTCATTTTCTCATATACTCTGTTATCTCTGTAAACGACTTTAATAGGTTTAATTTTTTCCCAAGTATTCCAATTTAATACTATGTCGTAACTTATTTGTTTTTGAGACGATTTATCACCGTGTTTACTCTCATAATAATCACTATCCTCGTCATCGTTGGATTCTGAAGAAGAATTCATTTTGTCTGTTAAAAGGTTATTAAATTGAAAATTAATGTTTTTAATATAATTTTGAATAGTTAAAAGCAGGACTCACCTGTTCTAACCGTGTGATGACCAGTAGAACCAGCTTTACTTGAGCTACGATGAGGTGAACATGTGGCCTGTCAGCCAAGATCCAAAGTTGAGTCTGTTAAAGTAGACCAGCTGGCAGAGTAGTGCCTTCCAACAGAGTGCTGATTGAGTGACATTCAGCTTACACGATGAAATGCATCCATAAGATGAGCAGTGAATCAGCTCTACTTGAGCTACGATGAGGTGAACATACATCTGTCAGCCAAGATCCAAAGTTGAGATCTGTAAAAGAATGATAATGAAAGTTATTTCAGATTCTGTAAGCATTACAAAAGTTTCTTCGGAGGACACACAAGAGCTTTTAAAAACAAATGGGATATAATGGGCAAATTTAAGAAATATAATAGCTATTAGTCAGTAACTCAATTATACCTTTGAACGATGCTCTCTAATGATCAGATAGTACTTGAGTTCTACTGCGATGAGCTTTACTGCAATGATTTTGAGTGGTTCAGATCTACGATGAGGTATGACCTGAAAATTTGTAGGTGATGTTCGCCTGACAAATGATCTGTGGAAAAAATATCATTAGTTATTTGCTTCAAACAAAAATATTTTTTAAGGTCAACGACTTTGTAAGACACTGAATTTAGATAGTCAAATTGGGACAGATTTTATAAATAGAAAAAAACATGTTGAAAATAAATGCGGGTTTTTAAGATATTTTGTTGAAATCATGGGAAATAAGCTTTATCACCACTATGTTGTATCAGAATATCTCTTCTTATTGTTAAATATATCAAAAGAATTGGCGGGATCACACACGTTCTTGCGAATTCAACGATAAGAAAAACAAAAGCCGCGCGAGCTTCCTAGAAATCGGCAGCGTCTAAAGAAAGTCTCGAGAGATCTGTAACCTTAAAACCCATAAATTGCTAAATCCCGTACGTACTTGCTATTAAAGATTGCATATATCAATTGAAAATCAACTTACATTTACAACAATATTTAGCAATTTGACAAAATATCTCTCATCTCTCTACACACACGTATCCTCGCTGAATGTAAGGCATACAAGAGAAAACACTTTGAATTCCCGACTAACTAGGCCCTTTCAGCCCTGCCGCGTAGATAGCAATTGCCGGGTGGAGATCGACACGGCGAGGAAGCTCACATGTGGCCGAAATCCCAACACTCGAAGAATTCAAACAATCTGCACACCGCGCGCAAAATGCACACACACACTACGCAACGCACGGTGATACAATAAAGAGTGTCGATCGTCCTGAAAAGGACGATGATGACGACTCTATTCGCACGCAATTTACGCAATGTCGATTGATTACTCGAGAGGAGCTGTCAGAACTGAACTGGGGACGAGGCGGGAACAAACGGGAGAGGCTCCCATCAGCGCGCGCATGCGCTCGACCGCTCTCGCTGCCAGAAGTTTCTTGGTGTACGGTAAGCTTGCACAGCATCCAAAAAATAAAAAATAATACAAATACATGACTCGTTTAACTATAATCAAGAATATTTGTTCTGAATAATAAATGCAACTTTGCTATATAATACATGAGAAAGTTATTCAAAGGAAATCACCCAAACACGCTTACAGTGTTTCTCTCTATTTAGACAGTAGACACTGTTGTTGGCAGTGCTACTGGACACTGGAGTCTCACAGATAATAGTTGAGTTAAATCCTTTATCCTTTGAAATATTTATGCATTATTGATGACTGCAAAATAAAAGAGTTCTGTGGAAATAAAATCAAAGAGAGGTTAGGTTAATCATACATGTATTTGACTATAGTATTAACTAGCACAATTTACTGACTGCAAGTAGTACCTAATAAAAAATCCAATCCAACAATAGTTCTGCGATAAAGACAATGCATCTATCTAAATGCATTACTGCATGTCTCCTCCTAGATGCAGTCAACGGGTCAACGCTATACTGATGCAGCTGCCGACTCCGCAGCAGACGGCATACGTCCCGCGTGTGCCAGGGAAAACCGACCCAATATAGCGCAATTTATTTATTTTTTTTATTTTGATAAATAAACATTTTAGGCATAAACCTTATATGGGTGCTGTTTGCGCATGAAAAATGCATCTATTTCCGTTCTTATATACATTAAATTAAATTTAAAAAATACCTCATGATATAAAATAAGGAGCACCCAACACCCGGAAGAAAATTTTGATTTTCTCGAAAATTAATATCCGCGCAAACCTTTCCCTAGTGATTTTTTAAGCTTTTTGCATGATCGAAATTATTAATTTTTTATTTCGGGTGTCAGCTTCATGGAGCTGTGGAATGTCTTATATTATATTAGCGTAAACGTATGACTCGCAGCACACATTGGTAGTCTGAGAATCTTATCTTATCTGAGAATCATATAATAGCAACTAATAGTTTTATATAATTCCAAAAACGTTTAATAACTTGGAGTATAAAAACCAAAAATATTATTCCATATTTGGTTATGGTATCGAAAAAATACATATTTATGTTATTATTTTACTGAGATAACTCTTTGTCACAGCAGTGAAATATTCTATTGCATAAAAAAATATAACAAATACTCGAATTCTATAACATTAATTTGAATTTCTGACCAATGTTTTTGAAGAAAATGAGCTTATGAGGCGAGCCTACGCTTAGCCCAAAAATCATTATTTGCTAAATACTACTGATATTACTGTGATTAAACTCACTAAAATACTTGTAGTTTGTTTAAATAAAACACTATCCTGAGAGGTTACCTGAGAAAATGGACTGTTATCTCCATGTGTATTGTGCGCAAATAGTAAATTACCTATTTGCATTGCTTATAATTTACAATCGTATAAAAGTATTGTGCTACATATCTACTGTATAAATATCACACGTCTTATTTTTCAATAGAGAATTGTTTTTTTTGTTCAGAAACCGGGTACTACAACTGTTTTGATTTAATCATTTAGATTATAACTTACAGAAATTCATATGAGTTTGGTGGCAAACAATTTTCATCTTCAATCCTATATTTTTGGCACCAAAATATGCACTTATAAATATTAAGGTAGTTCACTTGGCCCAATGGTGGTCAATTCGAGGTTGAATTAGAAAATTAATTTTTTAAATATTATGCAGTGCTATCAAGTGTGAAAACTCTAAAATTTTTAGTTTTGTATATCAAATTATTGATAGAAAGTGTTTAGAGCATCAAATATCGTCAAAACTTAGAAAAGTGAGAAACACTGCGCGCATATACAGATATACTGCGACGTTGCAAACGTCGCAGCCGCGTCGATACGAGGAATCTCGTCGTTCGATGCGGCCAAGCCCTGAGTGCGCGGAAGAAACAAGCGGGTTGGCTTGTTGTTGTCGGCGCCAGCCTGACCTCGAGTTCGAGGAACAGGCCGGTTAACCGTCCACGTTGGCGCGAGAGTGAGCATCGTTGGCGCGAGAGTGAGCCTCGTCGGCGCGCGCGCTGATTGGTCCTCCGTATGTCGCGAGCCAATCAGCGGGCACCGATGTGCGACTCGCTATCCGCGCGGGCTGCCAGCCAATCAGGCGCGAGGAAGATGCGCGGGCCCGACGAGCGCGAGTGGAGAGTGAGCGCGAGAATGAGCGGATAATCGGAGAGTTCTCTCACGACTGTCGACGGAGTACGTCGACGTGCGAGAGAGATACGTGGCCTCCTCTGTTACGAGGAGAATTGGGAGAGTCTCCCGAGGTGGTGCGAGAGTGTGAGAGAGTCATAAGGGCAGCGCGTTGGCACGAGCAAGTGCCGACGCTCGGACGAGCCAGCAACCATCCGCACGAGAGAAAGGAAGCTAGCCAGTCCGCCATCATCATCCAGAGGACCAGAGCAGCCAGCACCCTTGGCGTGGTAAAGCCGAGGAAGCTAGCCGTCACCAGGTCCACGAGAGTTAGGGAGGCGCCGGCGGGAGCACCGACGGACGTCCACCAGGAGCCTCGAATGGAGAGAGCGAGTAAGAAAGTATTAGAGAGAGAGAGAGAGAAAGAGAGAGAGAGAGAGAGAGAGAGAGAGAGAGAGATCCGAGAGTGAGGCGAGTGTGGTGCGGGCACACTAGAGAGAGAATTCGAGAGACCAGGGTGTTGGTGTGCAGTGCGGGCGCACACCAAGACGTCTTCTGCGCGAGCCGTCTGGCCAGCGCACGCGAGAGAGAGAGAGAGAGAGAGACAGAGAGAGAGAGAGAGAGAGAGAGAGAGAGAGAGAGCACTGCGAGGAGACGCGTGTGCGTGAGATAGAGACAGCGTGAGAGAAAACCCTATAGCTGTGCGACTGTAGCAGGTCGGGCTTGCCACAAGCGGGAGGCATAGTCCGCGCGCGCGAGAGAGAAAGAGGGAGAGAGAGAGAGAGAGAGAGATCACACTGGCCGCGCGTCGACCGGCGAGAGCCGAGTCGAGCGCGTACGTGTGCGAGCGAGGCCTCGAGCGCGTACCACGTGACGCCACAGGCTACGGTTTGGGGGCTAACGTGCAGACGTGAGAGAGAGAGAGAGAGAGAGAGAGAGAGAGAGAGAGAGAGAGAGAGAGTGAGGGAGAGAGAGGGAGAGAGAGAGAGAGAGGGAGAGAGAGAGAGAGGGAGAGAGAGAGAGGGAGAGAGAGAGAATCAGCCGTCAGCGGACTGGACCTGGGCCTGTGGCCCGCCGTCTGCTGCACGAGCGTGGCTCGTGTTTGAGCGTCCCAGCGTAAGCCCTGCGTGGCTAAACTGTGCGCGGGAGGCACTACAGCCACCGTGTTGTAGGGAAGGGCTGGGCGAAATACATGTGCAATAAAACTTAACCATTGTGTGTGATCATTTTCCCCTCTCCCTAGCGTTCTCCCAAACGTGATGATCGCGGTCAAATCCTACGTAAGAAAAATCCTAGCGCATGCGAGGCTCTAGGTGTTGCGCACCTATGTTGGGAGGCACAGCGTCGCAATACTGATAGCATAGAATTGAAACTTTCGATTGCTGTAACTATTCAAAAAGCACCGCTTGTCCTATCAAATTATTATTTCCTTGATTCGTATTATGATTTTACATCATGACCAAGTTTTTCAAAAAGATATGAAATTTATTTTCTTCGTAATTAAACAGAATGTACACTAAATTTAGACTTAGCCTATGCTTCCCATATTAAAATACACAACTTCAAGACCCGATATCTTAAAAGAAACGAAAGTTTCAATTCTATGCTATCAGTGTATCTATATATGCGAATGTTATAAATTTTACTAATTTAAAACAGGGAGAGTTTTGGCGTTATGCTTCCCGCGTGAAAATATTATATGAGATCTCATGTAGATCTCATATAGCCCTGCTGGAAAAAGTGAATAGAAATCGATTGAAATCGATTAGAATTCACCATTAAAGTCGATAAGATTTCAATTGACTTGAATAGTGAATCTTAATTTCGTTTTTTGCATTAGGACTTGATAAAACGTGATAAAGTACGATAAAAATCGATATAGATCGATAAAACTTAATATAAAAAATTGCAATTGAAATCGATAGAATTTCAAGAAGATCATGGTCTATCGATTTCAATTGCAATTTTTTATATTAAGTTTCATCGATTTATATCGATTTTTATCGTACTTTATCACGTTTTATAAAGTTCTAATGCAAAAAGTGGAATTAAGATTCACTATTCAAGTCGATAAGTGATCTAATCGACTTCTATCGATCTTTTCCAACAGGGAGATCTCATATAGATCTCATATGACTGAAATTCGTACTGAGCTCTATATGAGATTTATATGAGATGTATATGAGATCTACGCGAGATCTCATATGAGATCTTATATGCGATCTCATGTAGATCTCAGTACGAATTTCAGTCATATGAGATCTCGATATGATAGTGCGGCTGCCAGCTAGATCCCCGTAGCCTTTTTAAACGGAACGACTCCACCCAGGTTTTTCTAATGTATTTTGGCCTGATGAATTCGAATTTCGAGGGTGGATTGCCAAAAAATGGCAGATAATTTCTTATAAATAATTTTCCGGAAAATTGTTGCAACATTTTCACTTTTTCGAACTAAAAAATATTTGTTCAGATTCCTTGTAAAAATTTATTTAAATAGGTAGATAGGGAGATAGAAGACGTGAAGTAGTTAGGACACTTTAAAGGGCAACTGGGAGAGAGGGAAATGCAGCGAGATGGGATTAGGGAAATAGAAGAGCCAACAGGAAGGGGGGTAGAAGAGGAGGAAAGTAGGATAGAACAGAGGAAGTGAGGGAAATAATCAGAAAGCTGAAGGAAAAAAAGGCACCAGGAGAGATTTAAGGGATTCATAAGGAGAAAGGGTCTAGAACTGAATACAGAGAAAACAAAGGTTATGATATTCAGAAACGGAGGAAGAAGGAAGAGAGAGGAGAAGTTCGAGTAGAATGGTTAAGTGATAGAGGTGGTGAAGAAATTTGAATCCTTAGGCTACACTATGAAAGAGAACGGAAGAGAAACAAATCAAGAAAGTGAAAGGAAAGGCAATCGCCGTGTTAGGCACGGTATGGGGGATAGGGGAGGTAATCTTCAAAGATGGAGTACGGAGCGGAGATATGGGGGTGAAAATGTCAGGAAGAATTAGAGAAAATACAGAGAAGATACATGAAATGGGTACAGAAGCTGGAGAGAACAACCCCAGCACACATTATCCATTGTGAGACGAAACGTTTCAAACTGGAAACAAGAGCAAGGAAAAGGGCAAAAATATGAGGGAAAACTAAGGAAGGCTAAAGAAAACTCCTTGCTGAGAGAATGCTGGAGCCTATTGAAGAAAGAGGGAGAAAGAGAGATATAGAGATAAAGAGGGAAGGACGCAATAAAGAGCGAATTAGAAAAATGCGTAATTTCTGTGGAAGAGTATAACAGAAGAGTAGAAGAGGGAGAAGGAGTGGTCGATACATGAAAAAAATATCAGTAAAAAGTTTCTCGCGCGATGATCTCGCGATATATAAAACAACTGTCACCCTACTGAAAAAAACCCTAGCGAAAATCGCGTGATTCATCTAAAATAAATTTTTAAATAAAATAAATTGTTTAAATTATAAAATTAGTAAGCGGGGTGGCCAGCATACGTGTTACCATCCCGATGGTAAGGCGTAAACTGGCCACCCCGCTTACTAATTTTGCATTTTAAACAATTTTATTTTATTTAAAATTTTATTTTAGATGAATCACGCGATTTTTTACAGTAGGGTGACAGTTGTTTTATATATCAAGCGATAATTGCCCGAAAATCGTGCGAGAAATTGGTCGAAAACCTAACGCGATCATCGCGCAATTTTTTTCAGTAGGGTAGGCCACCCAGGGCTATAAATAATCAAAATAAGATCACAAAATTAAGTAGACTCATTGTTAAATTGGACACAGATATTTAATACACGTATTTTTAATTATTTTACTCCACAGCAAAACTCTACACAATCGTATTATCTATTTTTGCAACAATGTAATAATTATTTCTTTTAACCGACTACTATAACATTTTCAAAATCAATACATGTGCCAACATGAGATGTAAATATAAAGCAACAACACAACGTCCCGCGTTTTATAAAAATATCATTGGACCTCATAACGTCACCATATTTCCACGATCTTATATGCATATGCTATGAAAAATAATTATCTAATTTTAAACTTTGGTAGTAAAACTGGCATAGGTGTTAACTACTACGTGCGCGTTCGCTGCGACCGCGTGTGACGGGGAGATAGCCTATCAGCGAGGGCTATCGGTCTGTTGTGCGTGCCCCAGGGTCGACTAGGTTTTTTGCGCTCTGGCGCCTCGCCGGCGAATCCCTTGGTGCCTGTTAGAATCGTGGCCTTGGCTGTGTCCTCCATTTCTTCTAGGACAGACTTGTCTAGGGTTTCGCTCGCACGCTCGACCTCTCCCAATCTTTCCGCCGCTAAAGTCGTTAGATCAACCCTCTCGTCGGCCAGTCTCGTCTTGGGCTCGCCCACCATTGCAGCCTGTTCTACCTCTCCTAGCTTGCATTTACTCGCTGGCGAATTCTGTGCGCTCGCCCCCCTCGGTGGTCGGGTGTTATCCTCCTCCTCGTCGTTCGTTGGCGAGTCCTCTTCTCGGCGCTTTAGCTCCTAATTCACCGGCACGAGCGGCTCGACCTTCTCGTCCAGTTTCGTGAGCTCGTACGTATTGGTCCCTGTTTGTGCCTTTACCCGACCTGCTAAAAATATGCGATTGAAATCGATGAACAAAAAATGAATCGATTTAGAGTCTATATCTTAATCCTGCGTTTTACATTTAAAAGCGATTATATTCAGGCTGCTGCGTGTGTAATATATTGATGGCATTAAAATCGATTTAAAACGACAATATTATATCGATTAAACCGGATTAGAATACATAAGTAATAGGATATTCAATTAATCAATTCAATGCTTATTTAAATCGGAACCATTGTATCTGTGTTTACTAGAAAACGGTTTTAATGATTTATTATATCTAGAATAACATTTGATATTATTCAATCGTACTGTATTCAACTATGCGATCGATGTGTGTATCGCGGTGTTAATCGATTTGAATTGACATGCATTTATTTTAATCATGTGTCGTTTAATAAAGTCAATCGATTTTAATAAGTTTCAATGATAATAAGTTTCAATTCAAATCGATTATAGATAATAAATCTATTCTGTCTTCTACTGCATTTGATCTTTCTTATACATATGTATAGTAACGGAGAAGAAATCTTGTCACTTGCGAGTATGAACATTTGAAGCGACACCAAGCGGTTATATTCAGAAACATAGGGTCGATTAAAATCGACTAGTTTCGCAATGAATTTAATCGATTCTAATCGAAATATAAAAGTTTTTTTCTCATAGGGATATTACAAAACTTTGATCATTAAGGTCACTTAAACGGTTATCAAAATTATTTGTAAAATTAAACCGATTTAATATCGACTAATAAGTTGATTCATATTTATTCAAAGAATCCCAATTGAACTGCATTAAAATAATCATCGCATAAAAGTCGATAAAAATATCTTCATTTTGATATTCAGATTGCGATTGAAGCCAATTCACATCGATAATTTAAAACGTCGATTAAATCAATCTAGTATTTTTAGCAGGGATTTTCTTTTAGATTATTTAAATTGATTGAAGTATAATTGAATCTAACCGTAAAAAAGTATCGAGATCGATTAAATATTATATAAACGAATTATTAATTCAAATTTATTGATAAAATCACGAACAAATCATATTAGAAAAATGATTATTATTTTTATTATTTGAATCAATTAAAGTACTATTAAAACCATTCCTTAATTAACAAAGATTAGGGTCGATTCAATATTATACTTATAAATTACCATTCAAAAAGATTCAAGTTTGTTGACAAAATTACAAATAAATATTAAAAGTATCATTATTGTTTTGATCATTTTAATCGATTAAAGTAACATTAAAAGTTAATCCTTGAAAGATAGATTGGGATAGATTTAATATTTTACTCATAAAGTACCATTCAAACAGATTTATATATACTGATAAAATAACAATTACATGATATTCTAAGAATAGTATTCGTTTTGGTTATTAAAGTCTATTAAACTTTATTCAGAGCTATTCATAAAACTAGTATTGGGGATCGATAAACTATTTAGTAATAAATAGTGATTTTCAAATCGATTAAAATGGATTGACAAAATAACATTTAAATGATATAACAAGAATATTAATTGTTTTGGTAATTAAAGTCGATTAAAATATATTCAAAGCTATTCATAAAACTAGTATTAAGATCGATAGACGATTTAGTAATAATTAGAGATTTTAAAATCGATTAAAATTAGTGAAAAAAATTACAATTCAACTGCACTAAAATAATTACGACATAAACATCGATAAAAATATATTAAATTTAATACTTATTTTTTGTATTAAAACCGATTGTAATTAAAAACGATTTGAATCGATAGGAATTTAATCGACGAAATTTGGCTGGTCGATTGAATGGATTTAAAACGATTAATTTCCATTAAATTTTAATCGATTTCAATCGAATTCAATCGCATATTTTTAGCAGGGCGGTAGGGACCGAAATATAGTAAAGCCAACTTCGCCGTTATGCCCTTGGCGGCGGAAGATATCACTCGCTCGTTTTCGCGTTGTTGTAGCACAGACAATTTTGCCAGTCGCCCTTGCCACTCTTGCATCGCTTGTTGTTCTTCGTTATCTCTCACTTGCTGATCATTCTGTCGACGCAGCGACGCTGGCGCTGTCAGCTGTCGACCGAAATTCATCATTGCGGGACTAAATCCCGTCGCTGAATGCTTTGCCGTGTTATACAAGAAGGCAATTTTCTTTTAAGTGCACATCCTACGCTCGGTGGTCGGCGTGTGCGTTTGCGACGATTTTCTTCTTGACCGACCGGTTCACTATAGACCGGGTTCGCCTATGGGTGGTAGGGTGGCGTGTTTGTATGATGTATTCCTTGTGCCTTTAGGTAATCGTCCATCAGCTGGTTTTTAAATTCCTTTCCGTTGTCTGACAGGAAGATTTCTGGAGCGCCGAAGCGCAGAATAACTCGTTCCTGCAGAACTTCTAGCACCACCCTGGCGCTTGCCTTTCTTAGCGGGATGCATTCTATCCACCGAATGAAGAACACGTTTTTTCACCCTTTGGCTGTCCCCTCTAGGATATTCCTGATGACGTCGTCTGAGCGGCGGTTGTCTGTCTCGTCTGCTTGGATAAAATCAATCTTTCTTGCTATTCTTGCTGTCCGCCGCACTAGTGTTAACTCTGGCAAGCTGCGCGCCTAGCTTCTTGTTTTCCTGCGGGTATTCCCCTGCAGTTGGCTCGTCACTTGGCTTAATTTCTGAGTTTTGCGTCCGTACCCCAGCCGCCTTGACCGGTGGCGTGCCTGTGGCTGTGTCCTCCTTGGCCTCCCGGGGGACGGCCAAAGTTTTTGCGTTTAGCCCTGGCTGAGGCCTCCTGAATTTCTCCGGGTTTACCTCTCACGATGGGTTCACCGCCGCCGAGGTCTTACTTACCTTCGAGTGACCCCTACTACGGTCTCGGTCCTCCGTTTCCCGCCTGTACCGGGCACTCTTTCTTGAAATGCCACACCGGAAACATTTTTTTTTGTCTCTGCTTCCGTTCTGCGTCGATAGCTCGTTTTGCGCGCTGGAGTCTTTCCGCATTTCTGGTGCTTCTTGCCGGGTCCTTACCGCTTTGGCGTTGATTTTGAGCGGCCATTCTCTCGTCCAGCATCTTTACAACCATTGCTGCCACCCATGTGTCTCGTGCCTCCTCAGACTGCTTCTCCACTGCCGCCACTTAAATAAACTGACTGGAATACAAGAGATTAACTTCATGGCTTTTATTCTATTAATTCCAAAGATACAACGTCGATGTCGCGGTTTCGCTTTTCAGGTCCCACGCACGTTTGACGAAGCGATTGCGGTGACACGCGACTGCGTCGTGACTTCAAGATTTCCAGAGGCATCTATCTCGGCCTCGGGCAGCTTGCAGGAACGTTGAATAGGTAGCTCGAACAGGGCAGCCCACGGCGTACACCTCCGTCAGAGCACTAGCGGGGTCGATCCACATCTACACACACAGCTTCGCGAAAGCTGGGTCTCACCCACGGTCTTATCTGATCACCGGCTAGAACCATTGCTGCCACCCGTGCGTCTCGTGCCTCCTCAGATTGCATCTCCACTGCCATACTTTAAGTGTTGGTACGTTTGCCAGTGGTACGTATGCTAGGTCTGATAGGACCGTCTGCTCTGGTTTTGGTGGTGGGTGCCAGCCTTCCCAGTATGACAGGACAATTTCTGCTTTCTCCGCCATCTCGCGGAACTCTTTGATCGATGTGCACTTCAGGCGTGGTGTTAACTTCTGCAGTTCTAGTTTTAAGTTTTTATGGAGCATATCTAGTTGTTTCTCTATCTCTGGTACTTGTTTCATCTTCTGCAGCATTCCCGACAGCTTGGTGACGTAATCGATCACCGGCTCCTATTCGCCTTGATAGCGATTCTCCGCGTCGGATTGGAGCTTTTGCTGGTATCTACAGTTTGTACCGTACCACCGTCGTGCTGTGACCTTAAAATCGTCCCATGATCTCTATCTTTGTCGGCTACTGCGGTACCATACGTCTGCGACGCATGTCATTAGCTCTGGTAGAGCCGTTAGCATGTCATCTCGCTTAAGCAAGACCCTTTAGCGAGTCAGATCACCTCTCCTTCCCCATTCCTTATCCTCGACCTCGCCTCATCCTCCTGCGTGTGAGAGTCTACCACGTGACGTGACGGCTGCCACGAGCACGCGTTATCGGTTCTCCTCAGCGCTCGTTACGGTGCAAATATACGTTTTTCATGAATGCTTAACAGAGATATTAATTAAACATGCGACTCAATCTGATTTGCGCAACCCTACCCACACATGCTTTTGGGCACATCGGTTTTATTTTGATCAACGTAAATGAAATTTATGAAAATATTATTAGACTTTGTAACGCCACCATATTTCCACGTCGTTATCTACAGTTACTTTGAGAAATTAATATCTAATTGTAAATTTAGATAGTAAAACTGGTATATTATTGCTTTCATTAAAACAAATTTTGTGTAAACTATAACTATATATTTAGAAGTCAAAGCAAAAACATCAAATATCTACATAAGACATGACCAAATTTTCACAACTTGATTTTGTTCTATGATCGTACAAGTAAAGCATTGTCTTAAGCTGTAAATAGTACTGAGTCAGGTTATTCAAACAAAAATGCATCTAATATTAACGTTATCAAGCTTTCACAAATTTTTAATCAACTAAATATTGCATAAAATATACAAGTTATAAAGAACTTAATATATTGCGCTGCAAGGTTGATAACAAAAACGCGAATATAATGTAAATAATTAGACCAAAGAATGAATGACCTCGCACGCTTAACAAATATACCTCATAAACTCGTAAACAACCTGATTTTTGCGACTATACCCAAATATGCATAACAAAAACGCGTAATGTAAATAATTAAAACAAAGAATGACATAAAAAATGATAAGATCTCAACTAAGATCTCATGTTACATATTTTTTGATAAAAATGAAAAAAAAACTCAGTATTTCAGTACACCTCTTTTTTCTATATATCATCGGGATGGTAGCACCAATTAGGCATGTCAGTTTTCATTTAAAGCCAATTACTTGTGTTTTTTTGATCTATAATTAATTTAGTCTTGCAAATATACATCAGATTTTGGATTGAGATCTTACATGAGATCTCATGTTAGAATTTTCAGTAGTGTTAGACATTGAACACGTTAAAAATCTGATGAAAATGGCATCTTCGATACCTCGTCACTGTTTAATGCCCTTGCTAGTTCTATTTGAACTTGGCATGAACTGCTAAACGTTTCTACCAGTATCACTTATTTTAAACCTATGAACACAAATTGTTTTGAAAGAATAAGGCTAATTTATTTATTTATAGTAGCATATCGTACAACACTTGTCTAGGAGACGAGAGCTACCTAATCCTGGCCACTTGTCGTGAGAAAGGGAGAAGGAGGACTTTGGTCTGGACAAAGCAGAGAGAGAGAGAGAGAGAGAGAGAGAGAGAGAGAGAGAGAGAGAGAGAGAGAGAGAGAGAGAGAGAGAAAGTCGAGATTGCTGCGATTAGCGGTCTATGCAAGCGCAGAACGGTAGCGAGACTATAGGGTTCGCGCGCGCGGTGTCGGCCGTCGATACCATTGCCAAATTACCGAAAAGCAGGAAAGTCGCGCGTGGCAACCCTGTAATTAGACTTTCTTTCTCTCTCTTACTCGCACGGCTGACCATACGCCGTTGGTAGCTGAAACAGATATGGATATTCTTGAAATTGTATAAAAGTAAAAGTGTAAAAAGGTAGCATTAAAAAATGTATATTTTGGGATACTTATACTTTAAGGATTATTATTATTAAATCTTTATTGTCTGTACCATAAGTAAGTATTTACAATATATATCACTTAAGTACTTCATAGCTTTGCCTTATACATATTATTATCACTTAAGTACATCATATCTCATATCTTCGCTTTATACATTCTTCCTTTCTCCTTCCTCCCATCATTCCTCCCATTCTCAGTCTTCCTTCTTCCTTCTAACCCTTCTCTCCTTTTTCTTGTCCTTTTCTCTCTCCTCCTTGGCATTCCATATTCTATCTTCTTCTTTCAGCCATTCAAACTCTGTCCCGTCTATTCCAATCCTGAAATTGCCCCTCTCTCTCTCTCTCTCTCTCTCTCTCTCTCTCTCTCTCTCTCTCTCTCT
>QLYP01000365.1:42689-90773 GCA_016647725.1 Nasonia giraulti
TCTCTCTCTCTCTCTCTCTCTCTCTCTCTCTCTCTCTCTCTCTCTCTGAGAACATCAGCATTGCTCCTGCCTTTGAAGAGATCAACAACCTCTGCAGAGAGCTGGTGGAGGTTAAGAGGAGGCAGGAGCGCTCGACGAATAATGTGGTGGTGATCTCTGGCCTGGCCTATACCCAGGAGACACCATTGCAACTCCTGGCCTTCTCCGTCCTGGCTGCACTGGATCCCACGGTCCTAAGTCGGGATGTGGCATCTGCCTAGATTCAGATGTGTCCCATCTAATCTATGCGGATGACCTGCAGAACTACAGCCAATGCCACCTAGAGGAGCTTGATTCCTGTTCTGTCAGGATGACTGCTAACGCCGAGAGGATATTGGGCTGGGCTGCATCAAATAGACTTAAACTTAATGTCCTTAAGACTAAGGCAATAGTCCTGGGTTCCCCCTACTATATAAATGCTCTACCTACTACTGCTAACACCTACATAAATATAGGGGGAGCCCGGGTCGACTACGAATCATCGGTGTGCAATCTGGGGTTGGTGCTAGACTCCAAACTTACGTGGAAAGAGTACGTTACACAAATTTGTAAACATGCTCACTCTTTAATGTATGTGTAAGTAGTGTAACTTTTTTTTTTTAAATCACATTAAATTGTTCTGCACTACAAATTTGTTTGATATGTACATTACAAATGATACCTCCAATAGTAAGTATCATGATTGAAAGTTTCATCGCCAATACTATTTTGAAAATCATTCATTTTTTGAAAATTAAAATTTGTTTTAATTAGCTTCCAAAGGGTCTTAGAACTTCTACCCGGGCTGATTATCTTTGTTTTTTTATAAAGTTAAAAAAAATTAAAATTTCGAGTGGTCTCTCCATCCTGAATATTTGCGATCAGAGACTCATAAAATTCTAGTATAATAATATCTATGAAAACCCGTTTCTCTGACAAATGTGTGCTGAGAGGGGTTAATACAAAGTATAGCATTAATAAACATAAATATTGAAACTCTTGACCCAATTATATTGTCTAACAATAAGAAAAATACTAAATAAGAAAATAACAAACTCTATTTCTCATTTATCAATGCTTTGATAAAAATCTATATTTTCAGACTCCTTAGTAGGCCAGTCAAATTAGATTTTTTCGCTGCATAAATTCCTGATAGCAATTTTATTGTTGGAAATGGTCAGGAACGGTATATAGAACAATAATATCTGGAAGAAAACCACCAATTTGTACGCTAACTTTTTTATAAACAAAGTTCGTTTTCGGCACTTTTTTCACATTTCCGTCGGCGGTTCGAAAAGTATTGATTTTAGCGCAAAAAGTTTAAAGTAAAAGTTGTTCACTATTTAATTCTCTAAAGAAAAATCAGCGAGAGCACCCCTCTAAGTCTATTAGTTTACTTGCAAATTGGAAAAAACCACAGAATTCGTCAAAATCGAAATTTGTTCATAACTTTTGAAAAAATTACTTTATTTAATTGATAATTTAGGAAAATGTACTACTCTATAGTCCAAACTAGCATGCCAAATTTCAATGCAGTTAAAGATTTGTAGTTTATGCATAATAATTATTAGTTGTTGCTCTCATGTGGATTTTCAATTATCAAAACTGTAATGGAAAAACGTGATCGGACAATTACGCCCGACGGCGCCGTGGGAAACGGAGTGGGGGTAGGCTCGCGCGCTCACAGCTCGGAACTGAAAAGTAAATTTCAAATCAAGACGCTCGGAAAAAAATGGCGTAATTTAGCCAAAAATGATTCTTTTTTCATCTTTCTTTTTTTTAATTTGGGGTAGCGTAACAAAAAAAATATATAGCGCCGTCAGATATAAGATTTGAATTTATTTAAAGAATAAAAAATTAGTTTTTTCCAATTTTTCATGTTGGCATGTATTTTTTTTTTCATTTTAATATACTTATTACATTTATACTGATTGGAGGTAAGGATTTTAATAAATAACGTTTTATTTAAAATTTTACATTTATTTTAATATAAAAAATAATTATATACAAAATCTTATTTATATAACTAACATAGTCGCTGTCTTGCAATAAATAATATTTTTATTTTGAGACAATATTTTTTTTATTAATTATTATAATTATGTTAGGAATTCTTTTATAAAAACTTACTTAACCGACACGACGTAGTATTAAGTAAAAAAATAATTTTTTAGTGAGTCAAACAGTTGATTGCGTGTCCTACAAAACCAATAAGTGATCAGGTAAATTTTATTATACATCCATAGAAGCTAGTTTTAAAACAAAGTGTTTATGTAAATTACATTTTGGTACATTTTTACCGCGCTAGTACAGCATATAGTTTTTTCCATTTACAACATTTTTTATCTTACCCTGGTAAAAATACGTCTATTTAAAATGTTCAAAAACCGAAGAACTTGGTACTTACAACGTAGAATCTATTATAACTTCATACAGAAAAAAAAAACGGTGTATGCCTATTTTTCATGTGATAGATATATACTTTGTATTAATATCTTCTATACTTTAAGTGCATCCATATAGCAACGCCATACATGATGACTGAGATAGTCACTGACGTCAGGAGCGTTCTTCTGTTTTGCTTGGGTCCTCCAACGTTTGGCATAAGCTTTGACAGTGCCGCTCTGACCACTGATGCCTTATTTGCAGCATACTTAACCTGCTGTTTGAAGTTGAGCCGTGCATCCACCGTTACACCCAGGTATGTAATAGAAAGGTATCTAATAGAAGAATAGGATTTGATGGTGTGTTGCCCGACTCACAGCTCGATCGTCTCGTTTCTTTCTACCAGTTATAAGAACTGCCTCGGTTTTGTGCTTTGCGTGCTCTTGCCCGATATAGTCCAGGAACTCTTGATATCTTCCAAACGTGACATTGAAGAGACTTCGTAGATCCTCCAAATACTTACCCACATTAACTAGAGTAATGTCATCGGCGAATGCCACTGTGCTCTTGGTAGTTTAAACTGTAGCAGGGCGTCGTACATTACGTTCTATAGAAGTGGTTTTATTTTCCTCTCGTTGCTCGCCTTGTTGGACAGGTTTCAGCTGTTGCACCATGGGTGGTACTGTACCTAGTTTATTAGCCTTTTTGTAAAGGTAACCTCGACATCGGCGACGTTATACACCGACAGACTTTCTTCAAAAACTTTTTACACTTTGACATCACCGGGAACCTTATATTAAACTCTCAATACTATTTTATAACTGTATCAGTAAGTGTAGCTGACATCAAGAGAGTCTCTGTGCAGCATGTAGAAAATTGTGGGAAAGCAATACCCAAGTATATTGCATGCGGCTAACTTCACAGTCCGACCACTTTTCGGACAAAATAAAGAAGCAAATACTTGAAGCATTCGTGAAGCACTCGTTTATTGTGACATTAAACGGCATTTTTGTTAATATTTTTGTTGGAAATCATAGTTTTGCACAGAAGAAGTAAATAATGTCACGGTCGCCGCGGCTTTGTCTGCTTCACAAACTCGCCTTCGTGGCGCCACTGCGCTACTTGATAAAAATTACTACTACATATAGTAAAAGTACTCATAAAGTGAGTATATCCAACCGTTACTATAAAATATAGTAATTAACCCCAAAATAGATAATTTTACTACGATATTTCTCTCATTGCAACATCTAAGCCTGTTAATATAAACTATTTTCTATACTTGTAACGAACAATCGCTTAAGTCACAAAGAGCTAGGTTTAACTTTCATTTACTTGACAACGTTAAAATTGCTTAAGGAGGTTCACCACCGACAATCCCTGCCAAAACTTCAGCTCGCTGCTGCGCTCTCTCAACATGGCTCCCCCCTCTTCGCAGCGCAGAGACTTTTGAATGTGGCTCTACCTGCCGCACGCACATCGTTAGACTCACCGCGTCGGTGAGCAAGAGACTCACACGTACACGCTGGCAGCGCTAGTGTGCGTGCTCGCGCGGCTGATGACAGCCTACTTTAGATTACGATAACTCGGGTACTAGACGTCAGATCATAGCTCACCAGGGCTCAAAATATTCGTAATATCGCCCTTAACGTTATTTTAGTTTTTTAATCAAACCGTAAGAAGTGTTCGGCTGCTATCAACAAAAATGTATGTTTCGTGCGCGCCCAGTATAGGGATCGCGTGTTAAACGCCTAAACTTCGAGGCCTCATATCTCAGCTTCTAGACGTCAGATTGATCTAAAATTTTATGTGTGTATGGACAATACCATTACGAAGCAGTGTGCAAAGCTTCATCGATTTCCTAAGAAAATGATTTTGGTGGTAAACCTCCTTAAGTATCATAGGCAGTTACTGTATAGAAACTAGATAAGAACATTCAGTCTAATAACTGCATAATAACGAGATTAAAAAACATTACATTTTGTAACAAAACTGCCCAGGAAAACTACCAAGTTCTTAGATTAACATTGTCAAAATTTATTAGTCACTATGATTCTATTTCTACCAAGGTGAAAAGGTTTCTACTAGGGTATACAGCAAAAGACTCATCAAAATAGTTATCAAGTTGATTAAATATCTTACAAATTGAATCTACTTGATATAACTATCTATACAAATAAAAATGCAGCCGTTAAAACTAGAAGGCTTGTTTACTTCCTAAAGTCATAATATTCGACTATGCAATTAAAAAAAAAAAAATAGTTTCATAATATAAAATTTGAAAGTTTTTCTGATCCGACTTTTGTCAGTTAGATATCAAACCACTTTGATGTTAGTTGCGAGGTTTATTTTAAATAATATCTAAAGAAATGGCCTTCATCGAGTCGAAATAAATCTGAAATTATTCATTTACAGTGACAGGAACAGTTTGATGTAATATAATGTTATAGATATGCATACAAAATATAATTTACTTTTTCGATTCATTACATAGTAAAGATAATTTTAGTAACTTTCCTGATGAATTTAGATGAGCGATTATCTATTTTTTTTTATTCGTAAATATAAAACTTTCGGATAGTTGAAAATAAAAGCTTTGGCTTTGCAAAGACTGATGGGGATGGGGATCGATTGCTCCCTCTAGCTACGGTTGCCGATGGACGAACTACGCGTCCTTTAATCCGCCTGCCAGTATAAGTCTGCCGTTACCACATTCGACGCTTTCCATTCGAAAGACGACTTCTAAGAAACAGCAGCAGGATACTGTGAATAACTTGCAGGTGAGATCAGCCGTGTAATCAGTGCTGTGTCAGTTCTTGTTCTAGCCGTTGACGGTGAAGTATAACTGAATGCGGAAACCTTTTTTTTCAGCGAGCAGCACAGATGACTGAGGCGGACAATCGGTTGTCGCCAGAACAGACAACACAGCCGGGTTGCAATTTACCGCCAGCTGGTCAAAGCCCACCTTTTTTAAGAGTTGAAATACAAGATTATAGCGCTTCGGCAGACTTACAGCACGTCGATAGCACTGGTAACTAGTAAGATAACGTGATTACTTGTTTACGTCTTACTTTGCGCATAAACGCTCATAATCGACGTACTTACATCAATTTTGCTCACTAACTTCTTATCACGCACAGCTGATCTTCCGTCGGGCAGGACAGTCCAATAAGAAATAGATTTCTAGAGTTACGACGCAGCTGATCTGCTGGTCCATGGAAAAAATAAATTATAATATGCGACAGGGTTATAGCTAAGTGTAAAAATTAAAACGGTTGGAAATTGTGCATTTCGCGCAAGACTGATTGCCGGACTTATAAGTAAGATCAGGCAGTTCTACTTTAGACGTGGCTAAGATAGGACTTAATGCTCTTACTGGTGAGCCCAGCAGACAGTCTAGGGCAAAATGCACAATTTTCAAAGATTTAAAAACACTTATTTATAACGCTGTTGCATATTATATTTTTTCGTTCCCATAGACTAATCGAGACAGTCGACAGTCAACTTAAAACTTATGTGGATCGCTAAATTTATTTTTAATAAAAAATGTCCTGCCTTGATTTATAGCTTTTAAGTAAAAATCTATATCTGTGTATGAACACCTAACACGAATATATTCTGTTTAGCGACGGACCATTGCGATCGTCACAACCCCGCTAACGTACTGAGGCTATAGCCATGTATAGGGTATATTTCGAAATTGTAACAGTAAATTTTGGCATTTGGCAACAGCGCAATCACGGTATTCGATATTGGAAGTTCTGGGACGGTCAGCTACGGTTTTTGACTAATGAACCTGTGTTCCGGGTCTCAAAACAAACAAATCATTATAAGTTTTTTATTGCTCTTCTATTTTTATTTTGATTATCACGCTCGTTTTTATTCACTAATAAATCAAATTCATCTTCAAAGTCATTATCACTACTTGAACTGCTTGAGGATTCTAAAACAAAAGCTTCTATTACCACAGCTTCATCAATATTCATTGTTTTTGAGTCAAATTTAACACGTGTACTTCAATCAATCGTAACCTGATCAGCGTCGCGATCAGCTGATGACTGTTTTGAGATTCGGAACACAGGTCCAGTAGTCAAAAACCTTAGCTGATCGTTCCAGGACGTCAAATATGAAAATACCGAGATTGCGTTGTTACCAAATGAATTTACTATTACAGTTTCGGAATATACCCACACTATGCTACGCAGCTGCACCGAGTAGCTGTCTACAGCACGTAAGTCTCAGTATGTGACCGTCACAGCGGTTCATAGTTAACATAATATATTTACGTCGGGTGAGCATTAGAAAATAAAAGCTTTGGTTTTGTAGAGACTAATGTGGACCCGTTGCTCCCTCTAGCTAAGGTTCCCGATGCGACGGACAACGCGTCCTCTTATTTACCTGCCAGTATCAATCTACCAGTACCACATTTGACGCTTTCCATGCAGAATACTACTTCTACGGAACAGCAGCAAGTCACTGAAAACCAGGTACAGGTAAGATCAGCCGTGTAATCGGTGCCATGTTAGTTCTGGTCGTTGTCGTTGATGGTAAAGTGCAACTGATCGCGAAAACTGTTTTTTTTTCAGGACATAGATAATTAAATTTTGCCGAAAGTAGCGTTAATGACGGTGTAGGACAATCAGTCGGCGCCCGAAAGGACAACGCAGCCGGCTTTTGATTTACCGCCAGCTAGTCCACGCTTACTGATTGTAAGAGCCAAAGTACACTATCATAGTGCCCTGGAAGAGTTACAGCACGTTGATAGCACTGGTAACTAGTAATGTAACGTGATTATCTATTTACGTCTCACTTTGCGCATGTGCACGCTCACGATCGACGTGCTTACGTCAATATATCTCGAAATACTAGCTTCTTATCGCGCGCGGCCGATCTTCCGTTGGGAAGGTCGGCCAAACAAGAAAATAGATTTCTAGAGTTACGACTTTGCTGGTCCCTGGAAACAATAAATTATAACATGCAACTGGGTTACAGCTGAGTGTAAAAATTGAAATCGTTGAAAATTATGCATTTCCCGCAAGAATGTTTGCTTAACTCATGAGTAAAAGAAGGCAGTTCTATTTTAGACGTGTCTAAGATAGGACTGTCTGTTCTTACTGATGAGCCCAGCAGATAGTCTAGGACGAAATGCACAATTTTCAATTCAATTTCAACACTTAGTTCTAACGCTGTTGCTTATTATATTTTTCCGTTCTCATAGACTACTAGAGTCAGGTCTTTTAAATCTTATGTGGATCGCTAAATTTATTTTTGAATAAAAAAATATTCGCCTTGACTTATAGCTTTCGAATAAGAATTTATTTCTGTGTATGAACATCCGATAATATAAGCTTTGCTTCGCGGACACTGATGTAGATCGGTTGGCCCCTGTAGCTGCCGTTCCCAGTGCGACGGACAACGCGTCCCCTAATCCGCCTGTCAGTATCAGGCAGAAGTTAGCAGTATTGACGCTTTCCAGTCAGAAGACTACTTTTAAGGAATAGCAAGGCACCAAAAACAAATGACAGGTAAGATCCGTCGTGTAATCGGTAGCGTGTTAGTTCTTGTCGTGATCGTTAGTGGTAAAAGGCAACTGATCGCGAAAAATGTTATTTTTAGAAAGCAGATAATGAAATTTTGCCGGGAGCAGCACTAATGACGGTGGCGGACAAACAATCGTCGCCCGAACGGACAACGCAGCCGGCTAGTCAAAGTTCACCGATTGTAAGAGTCGAAGTACACGATCCTGGCGCTCCGGCAGACTTATAGCAAGTTAATAGCAATGGTAATCGTTGATCTTAAGTAAATGGCGCACTAGGTATCGGGTTTTAACATTTAATTATATGGATAAAATACATAATCTACATTTCAGCCTGCTTATTATCAGAAGAAACGCCATGCAAAACTTCAAGTCTTGGAAGAAGAAGTCGACGCTTGTGGAAAGGTATTTTGGAAGCACAATCATTTTTGCCTTTATATTATTTTAAACCCGATATCTTCATTTATTTTCATATTATAGTGCTGATAAACAAGTCTTTGGAATCCGTTGCGTCAAATGATACACCAGCAAAAGGTTCGAAGACAAAATTACAAATTGAAAACTCAAAGCTTGCGGTATCAAATAAACAGACGATAAGTATTAAACTATTTTCTAAAAAGAAAAATAATAAAATTGCTGTTCTTTAGAGTACACAATAGTGATAAAATAAATATTATTTAAAAAGTTTTCAGATATTAAACGTATGAAGGATGGAGGAGGTTATTGCTTATATTGTATTAAGCCAAAGGTTGTTTCGCAGTATGCCAAACACCTGACAAAGGTATACTTCGCACATAAGGATAAAGCTCCTATATGCAAGATGGAAAAAAAATCTGAAGAACGCCGCAATGCAATAGGGAAACTAAGAATTTAAGCATTAGTAAAGTTCAACAGCAAATATAAACAGAAAATTCCAATGAGAATCAGAAAATTTCAAAAAACAGATAAAATGCAGTGTAAAATTTGTCACAACTGGTTGACAAAAAGCTTTTTGTGGCATCACAAAAAACATGCATTGATTTCACAAGGTTATTACTCATCCTGTAAAAAGAAAGGCTTTAATTAATAATATTTATTACAGAAAGTAAGTTAATATTTATTAAAAACTTGTACAGATTATTCAACAATATCATTGCTACATTCCATTCCTTTCCTTCCTTTAACTATAAATTTTTATATCGTAACGTTATTTTGAGAATATATTTACAACAGCATAAACACAAATATTTCTTATTAATAGTAAATACAAAAATGTTGTGCTTTTCTACATCTACGTGAAATGATGCCTTCAATAAATTAATAGGATATTGAAAGACTAAAATTTTATTATACATGTAAGCGAGAATATGATGTCTGTCACGCGTCTTATGCACGACGTCTCACAACGGTTGTGAAAATCATGTTACTCCTATCACCGATTAAGTTTAATAGAATTGGGACGATTCGTTCAATTAAAGAGACCTAAGACAATCAGATTTCTGTGATTCAGTTATGTACTACTCGTTCTTTTTTATTTGTTAGGTTGTATTTTATAGGGTTATTCTCCGCGTTTCTACAAAAAATATGAAATCTCTCTTGTCAAGCCTTGACAAGAGAGATTTAAGTGACATAGAGTTCATGACACAAGCAATAATCATTTTTAATTACATTTTCACGATCTTAACAATAAGTTGTGGGATATTATATCTATATTTTTACGACCTACGTTAATAGAATAGAATAATATTTATTTGACATGTCAAAAAAGTGTACGTCGTAGGTTCAGTGTATAAAGCTGAATATTACAGTTAAGTTCCTTTACAAGTATACGTCAAATAAATAATTATTACAGAGTACAGATGTACAGTTATTACTTATTCTCGGAAAAATCACTCGGATTTATTCTGAGTTGTTTTTAGTAGAAAAAGCAGCCTGGACACCGGCTGCTTTAAAGCAGATTGTTCCCCAGAATTTCCCTCCAGTGTATTTCCGGATTTTTCTTGCTTACGGGTGCAAGCTTGGGCGAATACGAAGCAGTAGTAGGGACTCGTAAGGAAGTCTGTCAAGTAAGTAAGTCAATCCGATCCACTAAGCAGGGAACGTTGGTCTTACCAGCTTGTAGAGGTTTACACTGTAAGGCAGACCCGATGCCCTCTCCAGGGCAGAGAGTATTGGCTTAACTAACACGGTGCCAGTCTGAAATACGTCCTCACCGAATATGTCTTCTAGGAAGGATAAAAATCAGGGCGGGTATTGAGAGGAAAATCAAAAAGAATATTAATTAAAGGTAAAAAGAATTATAGTATTGAGCACTATACTTTCACACAGAGGTAGTGGAAGAACCCTGCTGACTGGGCCGAGAGGCTGCGGCAGTGACCATCAAAAAAAAAGAAAAAAAATTGGTAGCCGCGCAGCGTTACCTTTAATCTCGGTAGCAAAGCCATAGTTTTAATGTTTAGAGAAAATAAGCTCTACAATCAGGCTCCGAACACACAAAATAAGTTCAAGTCCACGTCAGGATGCCATCCCGGCACTGCCAGAGATCCCTGGGACCCCTCCAGTGGTCCGGCCCTGGTTTTTTCTAACAGGGGAGAAACATACGGTGTCTTCACAATTTAATAAGCCGTATACATAAGAACCACCGCGAAATAGGCTCTTCAATACCTAACGTCCGAGCAGTCCAGTTACATTCTGTGAGGGGTAATGTGCTCGCCACTCCCAACACATTTAATGTATCTCACACATGATATGTGTCGGGGTCTTGTATAACTATAACTTCGAAAAGACTTGCTACAGATTTTACTAGACTAGCCACATTTTGTGCAATAGTTGCGGATTTTAGCTAAGTAATCTTGCGATCATCTAAATTCTTTCGTTTTTTTTTTGAGTTATAAAAACGTTTTCGATTAGCGAAATCGAAGTCATAACTTTTATACATTTGATGTACCTTGATATATTTTTGATTACCATAAATTACGGAGGTCGTGAAAATGCCGTTTTGTCCATCTTTAGTTAATTTAAAATCATTAACCCTTCTATATATTACTTAATGGTACATGGTATGTTACGTAACTAGGCGAGGAAAATAAAAAATTTCGCGATCATCGCATGTGTATTAGCTTTCCGACGCGAAACTGAGGGTGACAAACATGCGATCTGAGCATTCTTTATTACCGACCGTGGTGAGTGCGCGATTTTCTATGCCCATGTGGTCAAAAACACGACTTCCCGGCTGCTACCACGTAAATGTCATTTTGTAATTTATAGATTTAGATGCAGGTAAGGTCGCGGAAATCAGGGGCCGTCACTCATTTATCAGATTATCCCGTTAATCTTACGCCATATAATTTCTTTCTTTTCTTTGGGTTATAAATATATTTTCGATTTGCGGGATCGCAGTTATTACTTTCATATATTCGATGTACCTTTAATACATTTATAGACTTAGTCATTTATCCCGGAAAGCAAGTGTATCTAAGTTCAAGGAAATGAGGTGGAATTACGCCTGTTAGCCGGGCGACGTCGTCTTACTGTTTTCTTTCCTATCGGTTCCTATCCTTTTCTCAGCGAAATTGTTAATATAACTTCTATACATTTGATGTACCTGAATATATTTTAGTTTACCGTAAATTATGGAGGTCGTAAAACTGCGGTTTTGTCGCCCTTTATTTAAATTTAAATCATTAACCCTTCTATATATTACTTAGTTTCTAAATACACGAAATTCGTACTCCCAATATGAATATATATATATATATATATATATATATATATATATATATATATATATTTAGGTCGTAGAAAATCGGTCAAGTCTCCCTTCGGTAGATTTTCAATTAAATTGTACTTTCTAATTATTAGTTAGTTCCTGATTACTCGAAAATTATACGTCTAGTAGAAATGGATATAAATGTTTTTATTCTAATGTATAGACTGGGTAATTTATCTCTGAAAGCATGTTTAACAAAAACACATTCGCCCCTCGTTGTTCACCGTGCTTTTTATAACAAGTGTATAAGGAAGACCATTTTTGTCGTCTATAAAATAGATCGAGAATAGAGTTTTTCGAGTCGTCCACTATGATGTGCGTGTAATATATATATATATATATATATATATATATATATATATATATATCAAAATTTATTAAAATTTTCAAAATTTTGGAAAATTTGGAAATTGTTTCAAAAACTTTTAATGATTTAAAGCTTTAGCAAGAAGATGAAAAAAAAATAGAAAATGGATTAATTTATACATGTATTATGACCAGGGACCTGTTGCAACGCCGGTACCCTAAGCGGGTCTTGGGCGTAGTCGTCCAGAGCGGACGGGTGGGTGCCTATCACCACTAAGCAGCGCGTCCTCAGGTTGCGGACAGAGGAATGGCCCCTGAGAAGGAGGTTAACTGCGAATAAATCGAATAAGCAGCCGCGGACAGCCGATAGGCCCGGACGTGGGTGTGATGATTCCACACTGGCGAACGCATTCATCTAGAAACACTACGCAAGCACCACCACAACAACGAACACTCAACAATATTTCCTATTTTCACTTTCTCTTTCCACCTAACTATGTCTATATTCAATCTCTTTTAGCACACATTACAAAAATCCTGCTGTCGTGGAAGATGCGGGAGCGATGACAACTGCCCCGAAAGGGGATGTGTACAATGATTCGCCACCTGGTCTTACACGGTAACGAAGCCAGCGAAGGCGCGCTGCCTTGCAGGGGGAGCGTTAGGATACGAGAATGATTCCGTAGTGTGTCCGACGATGAGTTGACTCCGTCCTCATCAAAGTCGGAAAGCTCTCATACTTAGTTCTAGAGAGGTATGGGGGTTATCACCTCTAGAACGGTTGACTCACCTGCGATCGGAACAGGATCCAAAACCTCGCGGGTTTAACTTACTATCACGGCTCAAAAAAAACAAAACCAAACCAAAACCAATAGGGACTTAAAGGTGGGAACGTGGAATGTGCGCAGTTTATACAGAGCAGGCGCTTACCAGGAAATCTTAAAAGAAGCTGGCGAGCGCGAATTAGATTTAGTAGCAATACAAGAAACTCGGTGGCAAGATAGCGGGATTTTAGCAAAAGATAACTTCACCTTTATATTCGGGGGCGCGAACGGACACTCCTTAGGTACCGGATTTCTGGTTAGCAAAAGAATTATACACGCTGTTAAAAGTTTCAAATTCGTGAACGACAGACTCTCGTATATCATCATCGAAGGAGCGTGGTACAATTACGTGGTTATTAACGTACATTGTCCTACGGAGGACAAAGAGGAAGAGGTAAAGGATCTTTATTACGAAGCTTTAGAACAATTAATCGACCAATTCGCGTCTTACGACACCAAAATAGTAGTGGGGGATTTCAACGCTAAAATAGGGAAAGAGGAAATGTTTAGGCCCACTATAGGCAAGGAAAGTCTGCACGAAACCAGCAACGATAACGGTATTAGAGTCATAAATTTCGCGGCGGCAAAAGATTTTATAGTAAAAACTACGTGCTTTAAGCACAAGGATATACACAAAGCAACGTGGACTTCGCCGGACGGAGCCACGCAAAATCAAATCGATCACTTCCTTATCTATAAGAGGCGCCACACAAATGTACTTGACGTAAGAACCTATAGGAGGGCGGATTGCGACTCGGATCATTTTCTAGTAGTGGCCAAATTAAGAGCCAAATTAGTAACCGGGCAAAATAGTAAACGGGCGAACAAGTAGAAACCTTCGACATTGAAAAGCTACGAAACGGGGTAGAGCGAATTCAGTATCAAGTAGAAATAAGTAACCGGTTTCAGGTTCTCGAGGACACAGATGCACCGACGGAGGTAGATGACGACCCAAACAGTCTATGGGGGGCTATCGAAAGAACTGTAAAAGAGGCCGCGAACAAAGTGCTAGGTAAAAAGGAAAAGCCAAAGAGCAAACCATGGTTTGACGAAGAGTGCAAACTCTGGTTTGAAAGGCGCAAAAAGGCTAAAGTAGACAGCGTTCGCAATGGAAACGATAGGACCGTAGAAGAGTACCACGAAATAAGAAAGCAAGTGGGTGTGATTTACAGAAACAAAAAGCGTGAGTACCAAAAGAGCGAGATTAGAAAAATAGAAACTAACAGTAAGGAAAATAACCCGCGCGAGATGTACAAAGGAATCAACGCTATTAGGAATGGTTTCCAGAGTAGATCGCAATTAATGAAAGATGAGGGCGGGAATCTCGTTACAAGCGAAAATGAACTGCTAAAGCTGTGGAAAGGATATTTTGATAAGTTACTAAACGTACATGAAAATTGCGAGGAAACGGGAGATGAAATCCACACTGCTGAACTCCATATGGAAGAACCGACCTACAAAGAAGTAGAAGCCGCGATCAAAAAACTAAAATACAATAAGGCCGCGGGAAACGATTCTATACCAGCTGAACTACTTAAATATGGGGGCACCGCGCTTACATTCAGAATTTTTGAACTAGTATGTGCTATTTGGAAAAATGAAACGATACCGGAAAACTGGAAAGAATCCATCATCATACCGATTTTCAAAAAGGGAGATAAGACAGATTGCAATAACTACCGGGGAATCTCACTTTTAGCTACCTGCTACAACGTTCTATTAAACGTAATACAAGCCAGACTCACGCCCTTCGCGGAAGATATAATAGGAGAGTATCAGTGTGGATTCCGGCGTAACAGGTCGACGAGCGATCAAATGTTTACTATAAGACAGTTGTTAGAGAAAAAATGGGAACATTGCAAAACAATACACCAACTATTTATAGACTTTAAAAAAGCGTACGACTCTATCAAACGAAGCAAAATGTATCAAATCCTTGTGCTCCTCGGAGTACCAAAAAAACTCGTGAAATTAATTCAAATATGTCTGAACGGAAGCACGTGAAAGGTCCGAGTAGGCGGTAACGTATCCGAATCATTCATGATACGCGACGGTTTGAAACATGGTGACGGTCTTTCTACGGTACTCTTTAACTTAACGCTAGAATATGTTGTTAGAAAAATGCAGACTAGCGGGCTAGGTGCAACCCTTAACGGAAAAACACAAATTCTGGGTTATGCGGATGACTTGGACATACTGGGGGTTAACGGTGCAGCGGTAGCGAGAAATTCTCATAAATGCGGTTGAGGACACGGGGCTAGATGTGAGCGAATCGAAAACAAAATATATGATCATGGACAAACTGGGCATTTGCAAAAGTGAGGGTGATCTTAGAGTCGGAAATTATACTTTCGAAATATTTAGGCACAACCATAAATGATCGAAACGAAATTAAAGCCGAGATTAACAAGAGACTTCATTCGGGTAATGCCTGCTTCTACGCCGTGAATAAATTACTAAAATCAAAACTGCTGTCTAGAAATGTAAAAGTAAGGATATATAGGACTATAATAATGCCGGTAATTTTGTACGGGTGCGAAACCTGGGCGCTAACTAAAGCGGAAGAAAACCGTTTTAGAGTGTTCGAAAATAAGGTTCTGCGGAAAATATACGGGCCAAAGAAAGATGAAGAAACCGGGGAGTGGAGGTAACTGCACAATGACGAGCTATACAATTTATACTCGACACCGAATATAAACAAAATAATTAAATCGCGTAGACTAAGATAGGCAGGGCACGTGGCAAGAATGGGAGACGATCGCACGGCAGCGAGTATAATGAAAGGAAAGCCAAGCACACCGCGACCTCTAGGTAGACCTAGGCTCAGGTGGGGGGACAACGTAAAAACGGACTTAACTGAAATCGGAAGGGAGGGTGCGCAATGGATGGGGTTGGCACAAAACAGAGATACGTGGAAGGCTTGCGTAGATGAGGCGATGAACTTTCGAGTTCGAAATGCCACTTAAAAAAAAAAAAATATATTATTATACTAATTAAATCCTACTCTAAAAAAGAGAGGAATCATCATTCTATTCGTTCTCTGATTGGTCGTCGATTGGCCAATAAGATTACGAGATAGATGGCGGGACGCGCGTGATAGTTTGTTTCTAACCTATAAAAATATTTAATATAAAGCTTATATTTAAACACCAAGGTCGTTTGACGCTTTCTGTGCATTTTTACTTTTATGTGGTGCTAATAATTCTTTGAATTTATTTTTTATTGTTAGAAAATCGCTCATACATGGCGATCTCGTGCGTAAATGAATAACCCATAAATGAATAATTCCATTTAGAACATCACACTAATGGTGTATGACAAAATAATAAGAATAAATATATAAGAAAATATATGCTAATGGAATATTTAAATTAATTGGTATTGTTTAATTGTTAAGCTTTTGGATAAAATTCTATCGCAAACTTTAGGACAGTACGTTATTAATTACGTTACTAAAATATTTGAAATAAGTTGTTCATTTCTAAACACATAAAGGCCAAATCAAATATTTGAATTTCGATATACTAACCATATGATTTTAGGTCATGAAAATTTGGTTTCGTCAATCAGCACCAAACATTTAATCATGTTGACGTTACTCTTGAATACACAATTGTAGTATAGACAAAAGTTGTATTTAAAAAAGATATACACTTCCACAATTTACTGTTTACGTTTAGAATTGGAAGTTAATTCTTTAATGCACATGTAAATAAAGTCGCAGAAATGAGGTACCGTCACGCAGTTATCAGATACTTCCGTAAAACGTGAAATTATTCCGTGAAACATTTATATAAACATGTATATTTTCTGCGATATTTATTACTTAATTAAAAATTCGTGAAAGCTTGATTACATAAATATTAGGTGCATTTTTGTTAAAATAATCTGACTCAGTATTATTTACTGCTTTAGGTAATGCTTTAATTGTATGATCATAGAACAAAATTAGGTCGTACAAATTTGGTCAAGTCTTGTATAGATATTTCATGTTTTTGCTTTGACTTCTAAATACATAGTTATAGTTTACGCAAACTTTGTTTCAACGGAAGCAATGATATGCCAATTTTACTAGCTTAGTTTAAAATTGGATATTAATTTCTCAAAGCATATGTAAATAAGGTCGTGGAATTATGGTGGCGTTACGAGTCCGATAATATTTTCATAAATTTCATTAACGATGTTCAAATAAAACCGATGTGCCCAAATGCATGTGTGGGTAGGGTCGCGAAAATCAGGTTGAATCGCGTGTTTACTAAATATCTCTGTTTAGATTTCACAAGAAAGGTATACTTTTACGTTACATTTAGAACGATGAGCACTAGATGCTTTTCCCTGAAAGAATAAATAGCAAAGGTCGCGAAAAGCTGGTTGTGTCACGTGTACAACTGATATATCTACCCTGCATATGTGCGTAAGGTCGCAGTAGGACGTTTTCTTATTATTTTATCTGTGTTATTCATTCAATTTTATAGCGATCTACACAAAAAAGTCTATTTAAACGAGAAAATATTTTGCAAGTTGATTTTACTATGTTTAAAAACAAATGGTTATGCCTAAATGCATCTGCAGGTAAAGTCACGGGATGAGATTGGTTCACAAGTTTAACAAAAATACTTATTAAACGTGCGATGTCATTAATTCTTTGTACTGATTATTGACAATACATTCGTGTTTTTTTGTTATCAAACTTGCAAATCTATATATCAACTTCATTATAACTTGTATACTTTATGCGATATATAGTTAATTAAAAACTCGTGGAAGTTTGATTACGTTATTAATAGATGCATAATTCTTCAAATAACCGGACTCGGTATTTTGTATAGCTTTCGATAATGCCTTAATTGTATGATCATAGAAAGAAATAAGGTCGTAGAGTTTTGGTGAAGTCTTGTATACATATTTTCTGATTTTGCTTTGACTTCTAAATCCATAGTTATAGCTTAGGCAAAATTTATTTTAACAAAAGTGATAATATGCCGAATTTTCCAAGCTTAGTTTAAAATTGGATATTAATTTCATAAGAGGACACAACACTTTTAAATCCTGAAAAAAAGAATTATGAGTAAAAATGACAAAATTAAAGTGAATCATTTGAAAATTTTTTAAGTGATATTTAGTATAAATACCTTTAACTTTACCGTGCTAAAACCTTAATTATCCCTGCTGGCCCATTGTGGCACTCAGTGCAATGTTTTGTGAATTTGTTCATTAGGATTCCATGTGTACAATAGGTTGGTAGGGTCGCGAAAATCAGGTAGAGATGCGTGTTTAGTAAATGTCTCTGTTAAGCATTTACGACATATGTATAATATAATTTTACATTTAATTCAGAACGTTTACTACTAGATGTTTCTTTCTGAAAGCATAGCATAGGTTGCGAAAACAGGTAGGCTGAAGTTTACATCAGATATCTCTGCTTAATTGCATATGTATCTAAGGTCGCAGAAGTGTGGTTGTATCACTTGAACATTTAATATCTCTTTTAGGCGTGCGGAAAAATTTTAAAGTTTTATCTCTGTTTTATATCTGTTTAGCAGTATTGACTCTATAACTGTAAGCATTCAGTTTTATTCTGGCATGAATTACGTATGCCGTTTTCCGTTTGCTATGATGAGGGTCGTAAAAATTTCGTTATTATAATATCCCAATTTTACAAGCTTAGTTTAAAATTAGATATTCATTTCTTAAAACATATGAAGATGAGATCGTGAAATTAGAGCGCCGTTATGAGGTCCAATGATAATTTCATAAATTTTATTAACGATGTTTAAATTAAAACCGATGTGCCCAAATGTATGTGTGATTATGGTCGCGAAAATTAGGTTGTGCCGTGTGTTTATTAAATATTTCAGTTAAGGGTACACAACACCTTTAAACTTCGAAAAAATCGATTTTTTTTATTGCTTATTCCGATAGGAAATGTTCCGTAGAACACGCTCCTGAAGCCTGTTTATAAAAAAAAATTCCCGCAAAGTTATAAGCAAAATACTAAAACCAAATTTTTATCGTTTCTTCGTAAAATTGCGTATTTTTCATTTTTTGTCTAATACGACTAATAATATTAATTTTAAGTTTTATAAATTCAATCTGAATAAGTTTTTTATTGTAAATGTTGAAAATACTACTTTTTATCGTAGTCTATACGTATATTATGCTCCGCATACACATTTTAGTAAATAAATTTGAGCATATTGATAAGATTTTTTGCGTTATTTTCAAGATAAATTTCTAGTTTCACTTCTTATATAAGGCTCTGATTGAAACGTAGTGACATTTATTTGAATTCAAATATCGCGCGCCCGCGTGCCACCTGTGGGCAGGTTAAAATCCATGTATCGGAGAAGGACAGAGCAACCGTCCTGCTGTTCTGCTAACAGACAGCAAATATTTCAAAACACAGCTGATATAGTCCTGGGATGTGTTGTACACTGAGTATACACAGCTGATGTTTTAATGCATAAAAATGCTGATATTTTTTAAAAGTATGTTTCAATTAATCTAAGTAGTCTTTGTAGTGTTTTTGGGGTTATAGCTTATAGCTTATAACCCTAAAAAGTAAAAAAAAGTGAAGGCGAATCCGAAGCTTAAGGATTAGGATTCAAGATTAAAGTAGTGCATTGAGTGTTATCAGCTGGCAGCTATCAACTCATGCAGAAAAGCTGGCGTCAAGAACCATGTTTGGGAGAACAACAGAAGAGCAGTGGTTCCCAGTCGTGCTCTTAGACTTGGACACACTGGTCTATCAACATTTTGTGGGTTGTTGGACTGCTTGAAACTCATGGCTCAGTGTGCGTGTAAAGCGATTAGCGAACAATTTAGTGAAGTGTGTGAGAAAGTTGCCAAGGACACCATGAAGACTGCAGTGATAGAAGAAAAGTTGAACTTGAAGGTTCAGCACAGTAACAAAAAGAAAAGATAAGTATAAAGTGTTATCATTATCAAGGATAAAATAACCTTTTGATCACATTTTTTTAAAAATTCATGAAATGCCTTTTTTTGGTTGCAGGTAAGAAAAGCCGTACAGAACCCAGAGGTATAAGTGAATATACCTCGTAATTGCTGAGAGTCAAGGTCTACGTGTGTGGAACATAGAAAACTTGGTCCCAAAGGATTTGGTAAGCACTAATTTAAGTTACACTTTCAACAATTTTCATAAACTTTAAAGTTTATTTTCTCTAAATGTTGTTTTTACTGATTTTATTTGGAATGGTTATTTTGGGCTCAAACTCAAGGAGGATACTTTGTACACCTGTAGTTCTGGTATGAATGCAGGGATTTTGATTTTAATGTATAGAAAATGTTTTATACAGACACAGGTGCCAGAATAAGCGAAAAAAAGAAAAAGAATGCGGTTTTTTCATCGCTAAATCATTACTAAACATTCAAATTACAATCCCTGCATTCATACTAAAACTACAAGTGTACAAATTATCCTCCTTGAGTTTGAGCCGAAAAGAACCATTCGTTCAATTGGAATCCTACGGACAGTGAAAAAGGTCACAAATTCTTGCACCGAGTGCCACAATGGGCCAACAGGGATAATGAAGGTTTTAGCATAGTAAAATTAAAGGTATTTATGCTAAATGTATCTATAAAAAATTTCAAATGGCATACTTCAATTTAATGAATTTTTCTTAGTGTTCTTTTTTTCAGGGTTTAAAGGTGTTGTGTCCCCTTAAGCAGTAGTAAATTTCTCTGTTTAGCATTCACTAAGGTTGCAGAAGTGTGGTTGTGTCACATAAATATTCAATATCTCTGTAAAGCGTGCAGCAAAATTTTAAAGTTTTCTCTTTGTTTTATTTTGGTTTAGCTATATAGACTCTACAACTGTAAGTATTAAGTTTTTTCTGGCATGCATTAGCTAAGCTGTTTCCCGTAAGCTGTGAAGTTCATAATAATTTTTTCCTTATAATATGCTAATTTTACTTTCTTAGTTGACTTACTGAATAGGTTTGGTGAACATTTTATTTATCTCATTCAAAGGGAGGTATAAAAATTAGGATTAGCTCGCTTTATAGGCTCAGGTTTAACTTCCTTTGACGTCAAAAAATCTTAAAAATTAACATTTATTTCATCTACAGCAAAAAAAAATAATAAAAAAATATTATTTGTTTAAATATATCAGGTCTTGAAGTTAAGTATTTCAACATTTATTTGAAAAACTAGGTTAAGATGTAAAATTAATATTAATTAAGGATAAGGATATAAAAAGGATATTTTTTTTATTGAACTCAAAAGGAAGCACTACTGGGCCGAGTGTGAATCAATAAATCATTTTTGTTTGAGGTTTTTACCAGGATTCTGTTGACGAATTTCATATGTTATAATTAAATGTAAGGTAAATAATACTAAACTTACTAAAATAAACTAATATGAGTTGACACTTTGTAGTCATGCGTCGACATTTTGCACAACTCAAAAATAAAAATGAAATTTAAACTTTTTTGACATTTGACATAAAATAATGTAACCTATTGTGTTCAAGTATGCGCGAATTTTTCGTGTAATCTCTCTGGTATTTACTTTAATCAATGAAGTAGTTGAAGCGAGTATGCGGAAGCTATAATTAAAATACCAGGAAACAATAATGAGTTTCAAAACGGATTTTATGGAGGTATTCTAAAAATACTATCACAACAAGAGTCAGTAGTAGGTAATACTTAATTGAATAATTTCTCTAACGCAATAATTGCTTCCTTTTTTACTCTTTTGGATTATTTTAAACGAAATTAATATAACGGTGACAGACGAAATGGGATCATTTTCACTTTGAGCATTTCATTTGTAGTTGTTAATGTTTACAAAAAAATGTTTATCAACTTTTTGTTTAGACTAGTGACAAGTGACACAGTAATTATTGTGTACATGAACGTTACTGGTAATATCGTAATGAGATGACGCCACATGACGAGTTGCAAGGCATGGCTCATTAAGCCATAACCATCGCGACACTTCCTCTTTTAGGAATCAATTGAGTAAAATGATAATCACATAACTTGTGCAGCGCAATACAATGTATTGCAGGAAAGGATGGTAAAGTTCAACCTGTGATCATTTATTGATTTCATACGTAAGCAAGCATAGTTTATGAAAAAAATTAAAAATAAAATAATAATTATGTCATTATGGCATTGTTTGAAGCATACATATAATTATACCAATAATATTCGCTTCAATATCGCCCGACCGTATTTATTAAACGGGCGCCAGGTCGAACAAATTTAACTTTAGACAAAATTCACTAACACGTTGCCGGCTATTGAAGACTTCTTATCCCTGAGGAGATTCTGCCGTGGATAAAGTCGGAAGAAAAATTATGACACTTTATTTTAATACATTGAAATCACAATTCTTTTATTTTTAACTGACTATGTGGTTCACAGCGAAACGTCGGCTGATATTTGGCGGCAAACTTACATTCGTGCGACGCTTTCACGACAAACTAACCTACCGACGGTTAAATACGATGGTTTCGCGACTAGGGCAAACCCGGTTGAAAGACACAAATAAAATACTATAAAAAAAATTGTGTATATGCATCCATACGGCTTCTGCACCAGGCATACCAGATAAAGAACTATAAAAGTAAGTATCTATAAGAATTTGACAGGCATTTAGAATACATGCAAGCACGTTTTTTATAAGATTTTACTAGCTCATGACAATTACCTTAATACCCTGATTTTCAAAATCAACTTAATCTTTTATTAAATATTAAATTAATTATTATTTTAATTATTAAATATTAAATTAATCATCAAATGCTAATAAGATTAAAAATTCATAAAAAACAGTAGAAAGTCTATATGAATCTATTAGGCTCACGGAACCACTACTTGATTATTGAATAATTCTATACTTTTCTATCGTTATTTTCTATGCTAAGCTTTATTAGAACTTACTAAAATTTATAGCTGAACCGTCGAGCAAGTTCAATTGAATTTTATTGGATAATGTGTATCAAGCGCAAAAATATGTTTTAGAATTTTATAACTTTTTACAGAAAAAGAATACGGACACAATACTTATTTATTAGATTAAATAAGTAAAGAACAATAGCTTATATGAATATCACTTTTTTATCGTACATTAATATATAATGAAACGGCGCTAGATCTCGCTACTACCATCACTTGCACGTGTGTGCGCATTCGAAAGACAAGAGTTCGAGTTTTGAGACTACAGTCCTTTAGCGTGCTGATTATATTTGATTTGATTGATTATCCTCCTCAACACTTTCAGATGAACTTTCATCTGTACTGACTTTATCATCATCTGTACCGTTTTTATCATCATCTGTTCCATCTTTATCATCACCACCTTCGTCTTCTTCGCTGACACTTTCTGTCGGTGTTCCTGTAGTCTCTGTTATTTCGGGAATTAGGATGTCGTTAATTCCATCTATATTTTGGGGTTTCGTGCTTTTTTTACGATTAAGGTCACAACATTTTTGTGCAATATAACCTCCGACGTGTTTTTTATGCAATGCTATATCAACTTCGTTAAATTGTTTTTCGGTTTTTAAATAATACTCAAATATTCCTGTAAACAAACAAGTTAAAAATTAAAATGACTGTAAATATTATGTATTAATTATTTTGAAATTCGTATACAATAATTTTGCAATAAGTAAATATGGTAATGGCGTTATTTTTCAACTTTAAAAATAAGACTGAATCTTAATTTTTTGTTATTTTGTACATACATAAAACGCTGATATTTCTTGAGTAAAAATAGACGATTAAAAGAAAAATAAGCACATGAAATGAAAAGTATCTGTTATCGTCAAAGTGTTCGGGGAATTCAGTGGATCTGATCATAAAATTAAGCACGCTTGAGATTTACTAGTAGATAGAAATTAAAATTTCGGCCAATAAGACGAAAACTACAAAGCTGTCGGTGAGAACACAGTTTGAATAGTCCTCTGACATCCTCTAAGTGTTACTTTAACTTACCGCAAACAGCACCTACGAGTTTAGGATCTAATTTTTCCTTAGGTGTTGTATTGAGCCGATTGCATTTTTTCTCTGTAACGCTGCTTTTCATCAACGTTTCAGCGCCGATGATAGACATTGCCACATTACGTACAAATGCACTGTAACCGCTTAATGGCTTATCGGCCTTTTCATTCTTGTGCGCATCATTTTTAGCATTGTCATATGCTTTGCGTGAAATGTAAACGTTATTTCCGCAATGTATCTGAAATGGATGATATAAAATTAATTAAAATATTTAGCATAATGTTTCTTTTTTGGATATATTGTACTAAAAGGCTTTAACATCCCCACATAGACGTGGTAGGAATGTTTCCGTAAAACCCCAGAAACGGGTATACGGGTGGAGCAGAATAAAAAATAAATATACTAAAGAGCTTTAAGTTACTACTTTTACAAGAGATGTTATGGCTTTATAGTTTCTGTACGAGTAAGCAGAAGATGCAAATGTAAATTATTTAAATCTTACTGTATCATCAATTTTTCTGATGAATCCAAGCGCTGCTTCGGTTGTGCTTATTTTAATATCCATTACATTTTCTGGGTGACTGGCTGCAATTAAAGAAATTTTAAGGTTCAAATAAACTGTTAATATATAGTGTTATGCAGCAATATAGGTATTGATCGCAACTAAGAAAATTAACGCGGCGCGATAGTTATAATCTCCTTGTAAAAAGAAGATAGCCAGCAGAAGTAAAGGAAAGATCCGATTCAAATAGACCAAAATTGACAACATATATAAAGAAATTAGGTTTCTCTATATTCGACCTCTTCCTCGTTAGCTGTACAAAAAAATATGTGTTGGTATTTTTATGGATCTTCGCTAATTTGAAACTGAACAGACGAGAGAAAAAGACGCCCGCTTCTCTTCCCGCCTTTCGTTGAGGAAACGATCTTCGCTGATACCATGTACTGACGACGATTCTATAATTTTTCCTGACGAGGGCGACATTTATTGCCGAAACATCAAAGGAAAGAAGAATTAATCAGTTCTTTCTTACCCTTCACATACAACCTGCCTCGGGAAGATCAATAAAATTACCAGCACATTTTTTTTTCAAAATTGACAACGTTTGACTATTTAAATAGATGTATGTAGCGCGCTTAATTTTCAATTAAACAGATATTTAAGGAAAAATGCGCAAATTAAATAGAAAGTATTTGTTATTATTAAATTATTTCGAGCTCGTTTTGTACGATTGAATTTTGTAAGTAAATTATAACATTCCAAACCTTACCAAATTCATCTATTTTTTGAAAATTTTTTTCTTGCATTTGAGCATTTAAATTTTGCTAACGTCGAGTTTTCAGCATTTGATTTCTGAATAGATTACGGGAAGCAGTCAACTTATTTTCTAATACTTTATTTTCTTTCTTCAGTTTCTTGTTTTCTCTTAGTAGTTCGTCTTTGGATTTTTCGCTTTTATCATCACTTCTTTTACTTAGCTTATTTTTGGGTTTCTTTTTTTTAGATTTTGAAACTGATGTACCTGGCAATACCTGTACTTCTGCTACTGGATGTACTCCTGATTGGTCTATCGTTATTTTTTCTCCACTTTTTTCCTCTGATGTTACAGATTTACTTTGATTGTTTGGTATATTATCATCAGTTGCAGTACTTTCAGTACTTCTCGTTTGTGTCTCATCTTGCAGATTATCTTCTTTCTCGCCTTTTTCATATTCACATAGATTATTGCGTTCAGTATTAGAAACTAGTGTACTTTTATTATTTCGCGCTGCTGTTTCATGCGGCGGAAACGTGACTGCGGATTCAGTTTTGTGTCCATTTGTCTGTAGTAAAAAAAATGTTATTACATTCTTGATTGCCATGTTTTTAATCTTTTATTTTTAACGTAAATACATAACATTTGTAATTAAATAACATAAGAGTTCTGCTGGAAACGCGACACGGATTTAAGCTACAACTTTAAAGTACATAAAATTACTAATATACAAGCTTACGGTTAGCTATTAGATTTAATACTTAATATCGTATAGCTACATAAAATAGATAATTTTTTAGCAGATAATGTAATTATTACTATAAAACAAGACAAGTATAAGCAACTATAAGTATAAGCAATATCACTGAATTATAATACTTACAATATCATTTAGTGATTTATCCATCAACTCAGAGTTATCTTCACTATTTATTTTTAATGCTTCACATCCAGACAAAACTCCAGGATTAACGGGGTTCAATTTTAGAGCTTTGTCATCCATGTTTTCCTTTTCAGAAGTATACTGTAATTAGAATGATATCAAGGGTCAATAGTATGTTAAAAAATATATGAAGAAATTAAATACACTGTAAACAATTGTATGAATCTAAATTGATGAAATTTAGATGTGTTTAATTAAAGTTTACTTATTTTTTAATGGGCACGACAAAGCAAACGACATTATGGATATTAATACATGCATCTATATTTTTTGAAAAACTATGTTTATAAAAAGTTTTACCTTAGATTTTTGGCTATCATTTTTGTTAACCACGCTTGGTTTGCCCGAATTCTTAGGGGTTTTATCAGTGTGTTGGCCCTTTATGTTCTTATCCATATTGTTTTTCGTTTCTCTAATTTTTCTTTTCTTAGCTTCTACTTTTCCAGTTTCATTATCTGCAATTTTATTTTCTTTGGATTTGATGTGCTTTCTTTTGTTGGTTCTTGAAATAGAGTCTCCAACTTTTGAATGTTCTTTTTTAATACTTTTAGGACTTATTAAGTCGTTATCATTTGTTTTCCGCGAACCAACTGTTTCTGCAATCTACAACATATTTTCATTTGTAATGTTATCCCTCATTAAAAAAGATAAGATTGGTTGTTTCTGAAATAGCGCTAAGTTTTAAAACTCTACGCGCGCGGAGTGCGCATAAATGGATCCAGTGATCTAATAAATAACTAGTCATGAACGGTATAAAATACCGTTTAAGGCCCGTGCGTAAATAGATTATTAACCCCATGTAACTTTTGTCACATGAAAAACATCATTATGAAGTAAATTATCTACTTATATAGACGTATTGAAAAGTACTGTACATACATTTTAATTTTTGTACCATTTGCTCATGTAAAATTTAAGTTATTTCAAGATAAAGTAATATACTAATTTAAGGTAAAATTAGTATATTTAGATACAAGTGCGAGGGTGACAGTCATATGAGTGTAGAATCATTTTTCGCACGTTTGTCGAATAATATTTTTTTTGGCACACAGTATCAAAAAATAAATTATTTCAATAAAATAGGGTTATTAATTTTGCAGTTACTGTTAATGTAATACAGAGTATATTATAAAAAAAGCAATGAAACCGGTAGAATCTCATTCATACTACTAATATTTTAAATACTTTAAACATTTACCTTCAATGGTTTTCGAAGGTATTAGGTAAAAAAGAAATGTATGTATTTTCTCCATTATCGATTACTATAGCTTTCCGCTTAATTGTACTTATGTTGTAAACTACAAGTTCAGATATTTTTCTCACAACTTTGAAAATATGTCTTAAAATTGACTTTTCGTTTTCGTTAAAATCATTATCGCATATTATCCATTCGCAGCCGCATATATAGCATATCTCTTTTCCTTCATCTGTTAATTCAACTATTGAGTCGTCAGTTTTAGATACTCTTTTGTAGTTCACTGTATGAATGTAAGATGATTTGTAGATGCATCGATTGTAACATGTCACATTAAGGTATTTATTTTTTGTAAAAGAACGTAAAAGTCTTTGTACGTTTTCGTTTTTATCCTCTTCACCTATCAACGTAACATTGTCTAATTTAGTGCAATTTTTTAATAATGGTCTTTGTTGTAGTAAATTCTTGCAGTAGCTTAAAGAAGATTCGGAATTACATGCATTATTTACAACGTAACTTTCAAAAATGCATTTTTTCAACCATTTTTCGGCAATCTGTGTGCAACAACCATTAGGAGCATTAATTTGACGAGTAAAATAGTAAATAGCGCTTTCAAATGGAAAGGCAGAGTTAGCCCATAATGGACCTGTTTTTTTGACACTTTCAGAATAATGGATCAGAGAGTGAAGGTTATATGTTACGAATTCTAAGCCATACAGCATTTCACTTTCGCCGACAAATTTGAGAAGGTTATATTCACACTGCTTTAACTCTGCTTCAGAGATTTCTTCTTTTAACAAAGTATAAATGCTATCGACGAAAAGTAAATACGATCGGAACATCTCACCATCTAATATTTCCTTCAAACATGGTACGCTTACAAATAATAACCATATTTTCCATTCTAAGGCTTTATATTTACTGCTAAAATGTAATGGGCGCAAAGAATGTCGTAGATCGCGAGTTAACTTCACCGTCATTCTTTTATTCAATATTTCTTTTTGTGATTTTAGTAGCATCGAAGACCAGAAATTGTACAGTTGCTTGGTAACACCCATTAAAGCGCCGTGCATGTAATATGGTGGAAGATTCCATACAATATCGAAGTTCTTTATTTTCAGTATTAAAGATTTTCCTTTTACTCCACAGTCAGACCCATTTTTAGAAACTTTATTCGATTCAATCACCGTCTTTACATTCTTTACATGTTCCTCGTGGGTCCTCAATTCGGGATCTATTGCAAGGAGCGGATAACGCATTGAACCTTTAAAATATTTTCCTAAATGATAGCACCAACTACACCCTGAATAACCATTAAACTATACTCTGTTCTGTACTATAGGTCTGTTATAACCCACCCGCAGGCTCTCTCGCACAAGCCCCTGGATGCCGGCAACCCGCTCGACAGCGCCGCTAGTACCGCGCGCGGCCGCTAGGCGGCTACCGTACTCCCCAAAGAGGAGCAGCGCCTTGGAGGGCATATAAGCGGGCCGGTTTCCAGGCCGAGGCACCTACCTCCCCCTTCTCGGCATCAGACCGCGTCTAAGTGGCAGCAACGGAGCCCAGGCTACTTGCACAGTACACTCTAGCGCAATAAATCTGATTTTTGTTTATAAAAGAAAACACTCCGTGTATTTCTTTCTCCTTCCTTTCCTAATCAGCACTTCTCAGCGCTAACTCGGCGTATGTCGAGGCCAGACCTCCAAGCTCTTCGGGAGCTGAGGGCTGTTTCTTCCCTGTCTTCCCCTATACAAATTGGGTGGTGCAACCTACACCGGGTTGGGCGGCCCCTCCTCGTCCAGACTCGATCCAAGAGTTGACCTAGAGAGGTCCGAGCAGTGTCCGCTCTCTAGGCAACGAAGAAGTCCAGGATAGGAAGCCTCAGCAGGCCCTTTCTGCCTGCCTGCCATCTCACCGCCTGCTTTACAGCAGGCTTCTTCATCACTCCGCTCTTCAAGGAGCGAACTCCAGTGACACCAGCGGGCTACGTGGCGCAACGAGCACACGCACCTCCTTCTCCATGCTCGGCCTTTCCAGGCCACCCCGACTAGCCCGCTTACATCAGGTCTTGCAACGCTATCTATGCAACAGCAAAAAGGAGTCATTCTCTTAGTATGTTCTTTTCCTGTAGAGTGATCTATAAATGTGATCCCAGTCGAAATTAATTCATCACATTGCTTTTGTAAAACGGACGTAAAAAGATCCATGAACTCGGGTGTTGGCTCTTTATCTGTTTGCCACAATGCAACGATCACAGGATGTTTAAAGCGTATGCGACCTAATAAACAATTAACATGAAGTTGTAGTGGCCATAAAGCTTTTTTCGAGCTTTTGAAAAGCTGTGCCCCATCGGTACTAAAATTAAAAGAAATAACGTCACACTCTTCCATATTTTGCTTGTAAAGTTCAGAATCTGTTATGTCAGTTATAACATTTGGTTTTTTGTATTTTTCTTTTTCATTATAATGCATCATTGACAATTGAATATCTTTTCGACTAAAAAGTTTTTGTAGCTGTAATTTCACATCCAATGATATGAAATAATTTGAGTTTGTAGAACAAAGAGAATAAATTTTTTTACACGATTTGCACTGTGATGAAGTATTCTTTGTTGGCGGCAATAATGTTTCTCCTACAAGAACATTATAATCAGGGCTATAGTAAATTTTCTTTATTGAATCTGGCGTTGTAGCAACAGTTTTAGAAAGAAGATACGGACTACAACTCCAACTTTCGAAAGTTGGACCAGCTAATACTCGGACAAAATGCAGTAAGGCATTTTGCATCTCACGAGTTGCGTTAAATTTTATATTAAATCCTTCTATCATTAATAATACATCTGAGACAGTTAAATTACTGCCTGAAAACATCACGCGATCATCATTTGTAAATGATGTATTACAATCAATATCATTTTTCTCAATAAAATTTTCTTCATATAAATCCCATTCTAAATCTTGCAAATATTCGCTTTCACTGTCTGACACAGATCCATCGCTATTATTTTCACCTCCATTCTCAGAAATAATGTAGTTGCAATTTTCAGTTACTACTGATTCATCTTGTTCTATTACTTCCATACAATTATTATCTTCCTGTATGAGGTTATTTATAATAACGTTTGGAACATCAGTTCTTACACTACTGTTACTACAGGATGTATCAGTGGGAATTTCTAACCATAAATTGTATTTAATAATTATATTAAATTTTATATCCTATCAACAAGCTTTATAACGTTCCATAAACTATGTTTATTTTACAAATGAGAAAGTACCGTAATAAAAGAATATAAACCTAGAATGTTTGTAAACATAAGCTCACAATGTACATTATAAATTTACAATAGAAGTCTTCTTTCTCAAATAAAAACAAATAAGTAAGTCCAAAACCCTTAATATTATATATTATCAACATACGGAGATTCATAGGTTATCTAAAAATGCAGGAAACGTAACAATATTAGAAAGTAGAAATGTTCAGAATGCCCTCTGAACTTATTCAATCTTTTTTGCGGCAAAAGCACTGTTATACGAGCTCGAAGCGGCTCGAAAAGTAGAACTTGAATGCTGAAATCGCTTTAAAACTAAATTGAAATTTATAAAAAAAAGACCCTTATGAGCACCCGAAGTATTAGGTTTACGTATAAGAATACTGGAACCCAGAATGATACAAACATAAAATTTTATAAAAGCAAAAATGTGAAAAAATTGTGTTTAAGCAACGACAAGATGAACTTTTCTTTTTTCGAATTTCTGTGAGCTTTCACTCTCCCCTGACCCTTAGACACCATTGAGTCTCTTTAATGTAACTGCAATGGAAAGCCACAAACAGAAACAAATGCTAATATTGTTATGAGTAATATGTAGTAATAAGTATCGCATACTTCTTTTAGGAATGTATCTATTCATCTTTCTTTCCCAACGTCTTCTTGTCCATCGCGATGCAGCCAGTTTATTAAACTTATAAGAGTTGTACAGTTTGTTAATTTGTTTTGATTTCGTTTCCATTTTGTATTAATTTTATAGATTAACTCTAACTTTTGTGCATATTAACAAGTAAAGCTATACAAAATATGTAATTTCCTAATCTTTTATTCTAACTGTAAATAGAAGAAAAATAAATCATTTCAGTTGTATAAATTTAATATAGTACGAAGAAAGCATATTTTTTAAATTAGTATAAACATTCAGGGCTGTCACACACACACGCACACGTGTGTCCGATCCATAAAGAAACAAAATAAAAACTTATAAAAATAAGTTTATTGCCGTGCCAAAAATGTAAGATGAAGACTGCACATTTTGTTATTTAGAAAGAATCAAAGAATATTAACAACCTTTTCTAAAGCAAGCTAAAAAAAAATTCGTTTGATATACTAAAATCATGGCATCCTCTCAATGGCTGAATTGATGAAAATTATGAATTTGAATCGTTAACTTATTATCAAAAATTTGAAATGAAAAGGTCAAATTCACCAGAATTCTGCGCTGAGATAATCTTGTTCGTCGTATGTTACAGGCAATTTCATTGATTATTCGCAATGACACCCGAAATAAAACTTGAACTAGTAGAAATCATATCGTTGCTCCGTACGAAAACTAGGACAATTCTAATTTTCTATTAACATTAGCATAACTCAAATCGTGAACGCTACACTAGCACAACTCAATTTCCCGCGAAGAGTAGCACAACTCGCGTACTTACCGCGAAAACTAGCACAACTCAAAGTTTTAATTACGAATTTTTATCAAAATTTCTACATTTTTACGTAACTTTCATTATCTATGTTTTTAAATACCCAACTATCAATTTTTTATCAAATTTTCAATATTTTATTTCTAAATGTAATAGCTGTTTACAACTATTTTTTTAATTGTTGACTTTTTTGAAAATTTTCGAAATTTTTCAAAATGTTTCAGAACTGCCTTTTTTCTGTAATCGTCAATTTTTTCATGAATTTAATTAACCTAATAATACTATAAAAACATAAATACTCACATTTTAAATAATATAAAGTCGCGAGATAAGTTAGTTTTCGCGGAAAATCTGTGAGTTGTGCTTCTCTTCACGGTATATATTTGAACTCTGCTACTCTTCGCAGAAAATTTTGAGTTGCGCTACTTTTCGCCGGAAAAATTTAATTGTGCTATTCTGTACGGAACGTCAATATGATTAAGCTCTCAATAAATTTAATGCCAAATATTTTGTATAAGAATTATAAATTTACTAGCTAAATCGAGCGTAGGGAGGGAGCTAAAGGCCGTGCCGCAAAGGCCTACTCATGACACGAGTATCGTACGCTATTTTTTACCCCAAGCTTTAAATTTAATTTAAAATTATATAAGTGGCTTAATATATTATATATTGTGATTTAAATTGAAAGGGTAACTAATTGTATTTATTGTAATTGGAATATAAATTGGTTAAAAAAATTTATTTTGCTATAAAATATTAAGAAATTATAAATCATTTCGGCCAAAGGCCTAAATGGTCCATGAGTATATGTATGATTTGTTTCAGTGCACGTTCAATTTGATACACAGCGTTTTCTACACATTTAGTAAAACTAAACATTTTATTAAATTTTGTATCTAAAGTTTTCTGATTTTTTAACAGTTTGTTCATTTTATCCATCATAACTTTATAATTTTGGCAATGATATGTAAATATTACATAATTATTATTATAAACACGTAAAGTAACAGTTTTATGAAATGTCTTTGTTGACAAAACCAGGAAGTTATAAACAATAGCCAGTCAAGTGATTTGTATACATATACGAAAAGCCATAAAAATTCGCCCAACTCTGGTTAAAGAGAAACTAATTTTTTCTTTTAGACGTCTTTTTGGGAGTTATTTGTTGATCGCGTACTTCTGATTAAACACAGTTTGTATTTTAGTCTGCATCATCAAAATGTATAGTAACACAAGCAAAAAAAAAATTGTTTATTGAAACTCCGTTATTGTAAAATTATATATTGTCACCTAGATAAACCCATTCTCAAAAAACTCGAGGTTTTTTAATTTTTTAAATTAAAATTTTAAATTTTATTCTAAAGGTTTTGTTCCTTGAACAATTTCAAGGGTAGCCGCCGACACAAAATTGTTAATAATCAACACATAATTATATACATTTTTTTACGAAGGGTGCAGTGAAAGTTTATACTATTGTACGCAACTTTTTATGTTTTGGTAATTTTTAATTTATATATAGCCGACCCCCCCCCCTCTCCCCTGAAATTTTTCAATGAACAAATAAGAAGACTAACCTAAGGTGCAAATGGACATGTGAGATTATGACCTGAGCGATATAATTGTCTGTTTAGATTAACGATCCGAAAAATGGTTATCAAAAGATTCAATTTCAAATAATAAAAACGACGCAATCAGCATGGACGAATGTTTATGCATTTTAATGTATGTATCAATTTTAGAAAGAAAAGAAAAAAACATTTTTATAAAAAGTTTGTTACAGAAGGTGACCTGTGTTATTATTATTCAGGTCATCCAAAATGTACTTACAACAGGAACAATTACATGATGAAATTATACTTTGTTTACCGCAAACATTTTCTGCCGAAAATGCTTTTTTCAAAATGTCAGAATTATTTTCAGAGCTGTCAAACATATCATCTGAATCAGAAAATACAAATTCCTGAGCATTCTGTTCTACGGGGACATACAAATCATATTGCATTTCTTCTGACAATAATACATCATTTATTTCTTTCTGCAATAAGCAATAACTTTTTTAGCGATTTTAATTTTTATTATTACTATGTCAGCCAAAAGTATTTGGGGAATATTACAATCGTAAGAATGTTGATGGGAATAAACACATTAAATTTTTCATTAGAACCATGCATAATGTTCCGATATGATTTACAGATTTTCTGTATAACAAAGAAAAAATATAACTTATTTGTGCATGAAATGTCATACATTTTTATGGAAATTGTACGATAAGTTACACCTACAAGTGATATTAACCGAAAAATTTCAACGCCTATTTATTATATATCTGCTACAATTATATTAAAGTGTTAAGATTGAAAAAGAAATTTTCAGTTAAAATCGATACCTGAAGTAAAAAAAAAATTGCACGGGATTGCAGGTATTAGTAGGAAACAATCCTGTACTTTTAATTTCATTGCAGATAGACATGCGCACACTGGCGAATATGAATGGGGTAGATGTCGACCAGTACTCTCTCGCAAGCACGCGCAGAGCTATTATGTATGATGCAGCTCGTTGCAATGCTGTGATTTATTATCCAGTAATATGAGAGACATTTCGAACCGTTTAGGAAAACGTAATGCGGCCTTCTATACATATAAATATAGTAGGTTGTGAATTATTTAATCAATTTTCGGCTAATTTTAACTAAAATTTAACTTTCTCAACTTGATAGTACTCGATAATACTTTTGCACAGCTATACACTATTGTTGACCTCCCTCCCCCCCTCTCTTTCATACACTCACACGCAAATTCGCATTTAACAAAGTCTGTGTACTCGGAATGTGTATACGTACATACGCTTCGTAAAGAGAGAGTTGCGGCTATGCAACTAGGGTATGAATTACAAAACACGTACATAAATACACTTCTAAGAAGAAGAATAAATAAAAAATAGAATTTTAAAATAATTGATGTTTTGGTTACTTGTTTTTGTTGACTCAGAGATTTTAATTTATCGTGAAGAATTTGTGCTGTGGGATTGTTCTTATTAGATTTTGATTTTGTGGTCTTATTAGATTCCTCGGTAGATAATTCATCTACTGTAACTAATAGAGCATTTGGGGGTGCCTTAGGACGTTGCGATGCTATTTGTTTTTTCAATCCTTCTATAGACTATGTAAAATTTTATTAAAAAGTTTAGGATACAATAATTTGAAGTAATTGTACATATATATAAAAAAGTTACAACAATAGTTACCATCAAAAAATGCCACGCTTCCTTTATAACTTCTATCTTTAGTGAAGATAGGATATTTAGTAAATTTGTCGTAACATGATGCATCAAAACGAAAAATTTCATCTTCATTGATTATTTCAAAATGTCCATCCTGGTCTCTGACATAAAAAAACACTCTGCACGCGCTGAAAGGAAAACAAATTGGACATATTTATTAAATTACTGTAAAATTGATATACAATGACGAAAAAGTTGTAAGTGTTTTATTGTAATATAACTATTAGAGTGCAGCGAAATCTTCGAGTGGAATATCTAAACAAATACAACACTGAGCACCTTTGAAAACAAAACTCATGCATATCCGTGAAAAACCTCTATGCGCGACGATTAAGGATAGTCTACTAAGCATGTTTAAAAAGGTCAAATTAATAAGCTGCATAGAAACTTACGTGATAAATGATGGCTGATGGGAAAAGCACAATAACATGTTGATATGGCCACCTTCCCGTTCCAGATAAAGTTTTACCACAACGTCCAAAGCGATAACTCGGCTATAAATAATAAAATACAATAAACGTTAGTGGTACAGAATAATGTATTGTACAATAAATTACAATAAAGTATTGCAAGCGTACGTAAACATTTCATAAAATCTTTTGAAAATATTATACGATCTTATAGTACATCACATATGAAATCGTGTAAAAAAAGAATAGCTGTACGGTGTGCGTTTACAGTTCACGCACATTACATAAAACAAAAATTCAGTCATTTTTTTAAATACGAAAACATTCCAAGTTTCCGAGAATCGTCAGACGCGATCGTTTGGTTATGCATTCGGAAATGAGGAGGGGAGGGAACAGCGCGGAGTATAGCCAAATGGATTTCGCTTTATGTTTTGTTCCATAAACAAACTTCTTCATATTTGCATGAACAAAAACTACTAGCATAATGTAACCCACAAACAAATACGAGTGCACGCACATTTCGTGAAACAAGAATGCAGTAATTTTTTTTAATTGCGAAAAAAGTCCACGTTTCCGAGAATCGGTCGACGCGATCGTTTGTTTTTGTATTGGGCACGCGGAACACAAAACGTAAATAACCCGCATAAACACGCAGTAAATATTTGAAAAGTATAACGCGATGATATTAATAAATGTAATAAACTTACTGGGTTGACGAAGAATCGACGGGACAGGCAGATAAAGATGACTTCCTCTGCAAGGAAGTCTAAACACGACGCCAGGGTGATGACAGGACACTGCGCTGCTGACACAATCACTCTTTGTTCCTTCGTCACCATAACGTGGCTGCACCGTCCGGAAGATGATGAGATACTGATAAAGTGATGACTCGACCGTGACCGATGCAAGCAAGAGAGACATAAAGCAAATCACTTCAAGCGGCTAACGAGCGCACGTGTGACGTGACGGCGCTAAGCGAGAGACTACAATCGCAGGGAGGAATAGCACCTATACTCACTCCCCACTCTCCCACTCCGGCCCTTTCTGACAAGACGCAAACAGTCGGCCAATTCTCCGAAACGCAGGAAATACTTTTCCATTTTCTAAAAAATAATATTTTATTTTATTTTATCTGCAATTTCCAACATAGCTACTTTCAGTTCTTGCTTGCAATAATACATTCAACTTTTTATTTGTAAAAAAAATAAACTTAATAATCAATAATTTAGTGCAGAAGATAACAGTAAAAACCACAGGATACACAATAAAGTTTAAACAAAAATTCTACAAAATGTATATAATGACATAGGATAAATTATAAACTTATACGTACTCATATGTTATATAATTCAACGTACTTTGAATATTTATAAATCAAAAATTTCTCGACTGTATAAAAACGGTAAGAAACAACATTTGCTAGCAAAAATTACTGTAGTAAATTATAAAATATAAAATTTAGTATTAAAAAAATCCAACGATACACATTTTACCCAACAGCAGAGAAAAGTAAATATTTTTTGACCTTTAACACTACGCAGACCGGAATATAAATTTTCAATAGATCGAATAAAATACAATAAAATTTGTCTCCCTATATGTGATAAAGAAACATTAATTATGTTAGCAAAGTTAAAAAAACTTTAAATAATAATTAATTCGTACAAAATAACATAAACTGAAATATATAAAATTATCCTATTATACAATCTAATTAAATCCTATATAATTTAATATAATCTTATAGATTTTCTTGTTTAGTTGACTTAATAAATATCAATCATTTTGTCCTCTAAACTATTTAAAATCCAAATCTAAAAATAATTAAGTAATTGTATACTTACCGTGATAACATCTGCAGAGAAGTATATAATGCTTATATAACACTTCCTAAACAAAGCCAAAACAAGTGTGGATGCTACTTCGTTTACGAAACATATAGTTTGAGGATAATTTAAATATTATACACTAACCGCGGAAATACCAATAATGCTAGCGCGACGTGCAAACATCTAATGCACATAACAAAAACATTTTAAGAGACCGACTTAGAGTGATAAGCGATATTTATTTTAATATTGGTTATGATTTTTCCCTATAAAGTATGATACATTTATATACGTTTATATTTATAAAAAAAATTATTCCATTTATATCTTCCCCCACCCCCCCCCCCGCATCAACTACTATAAATATCAATTTTTATATCTTATCGTACGGTTTGTGCACCAGGATTTTCTTATATATGCGTATAAAATAGATATTATTAAGAAATTTATAAATAATTTTTCCTATTCTATATATTCTATTTAAGGTGATAAATTTGGTATAAGTCAATTACAACAGTTGCTCATTCATATACTTACGTACTTTTCCTCATAAAAAATTATAAAATGTTTACATAGACAACATCTATGCCTTCCAGTTCAATATTGATTTGTAAATATCCCATTACGGCTTCTCTCTACTCTCGGCTACTCTCGGACCTACTAAGGTGATCACGGCGCCAGGATCGAAAAGTGCTCGATAGGTCGTTTCGCTCAAAACTACCTGCATGTAGTTTCGATTGTCAGCTATCACAGCGGCCGTAGGTGCTTGATGCTCTACTCCGACGAAGATTTGGGCTGGCAGGCTTCAACTTCACACTTCTCTCCAACTGCTGTTTTCTCGTTCTCTACTCTACTGGCAACTCTCTGCTTGACTTTATCGATGCATTCTCGAGAACAAAGGATGCCCTGTTTTAGGGTCAGGCCTCTAATCTTCGATGCGTTCTTGTCTACGGGGGATTGCCCCCTGTTATACTTCACTCTCTCATCCAACAACGACTCTTTTGATTCGCTACTTAAGTCCAGTGTTAGCGGCGCAGATTTGTCCCACTCGTTTTGAGTTTTTAATTGGCTGCAATGCACATTGCTCTGGAGTTCGTTTCTCCACGGCCAAGATACGCTGTCCTCTTCGTTGCTCGATGAGTTTTGAACTGCTTCACTGGCTGCTACTATGTTCTCCTCCACTACTCCATCTCGGTTATTTGGCCAACGGGTTACGTTAGCATTTGGCGACAACTTCTCTTTCTCTTCTCTCATCTCTAGTGGTCCTCGACCACTACCTCCCCCTCCCGAAACTTCAACTACCTCTGATAACGGAGTTACAGGGCTAGAAGTTTTCACGACTCCGTCTGAGGCCGTTAATGCGGTGTTGCGGGTGGCATTGGCCCCAGGGATGCCCCTGCGTTGCCATTACCCCACATGGATCGGATTGGCGCACATTTTCCACAGTTCTGAAATTGGCCGCAGACTTGACATTGGACTTGGGTTTGGCTGCGACTGGTGATTTATGGCCCTTTTGGTGGCATGTATAACACTCCGTGATAGCACGCTCCCACGAATTGTGTAGAACCTCTGTTAATGTACTGGTTTGGTGGTTGGCTCTGGGTAGCATCAGTGGTGCCAGTTTTGCTTTGCGGTTGTTGGGTCTGTATTTGCTGTTGCGTATTATCTGGTTCTGATACTTGTGGGCTACTTTTAGTTTGCTTGTAGTCGCTAGTCGAGTTGTTATTCACTGGTTGATCTGTTATCATGGCTGAGGTTACGACTGGCTGATTCTGCTGTTGCTTCTGTTTTCTATTCTTATCGTTGTTGTTGTTGCTCTGCCTGTTAGGATTTGCGTCGGTAACTCCAGCTGCTTCCTCGACTTCCTTGGTAGCTGCTACTTTCGCTTTCGAAGCTGGCGTCCATGCTGCGGCTGGGAATCGGCTTTTCTCAACAGTGGGTGGTGGTGTGTACTTCGCGTCCTTTTCCATTTCCTCCTTTAATGTCCGGCAGTACTTCTTAACATCTTCATGGGATTCTATATTCTTCCTTCTAATCGCTTTACGGTATTCCGGCCGTAATCTCTCCGTCAATAATTTTAGCTTTTCTTTCAATCTCATTGGTCTCTTTAGATGAGCTGCGATGTACTTAAAATTCATAATGTAAGTGGCTGTTTATCACGTTAGTTCTTTTATCACGTCATTGTCGCTCACTTCACTGATGAACTGCTGTTCGAATGCCTTTTTGAAAGTCTTCCAGTCTTTAAATTCTTTTTTTTCTGTTCTGACACACATTTCCAAAAACTAACTAAAAAGGAGTAGAGGAAAGTTGTCAAATTTGCATATAAGTGGCAAAATTACGTGTTCTTTTAGTTTTTTCAGTGCCGATCAAAATCTAGACGATCGATCGAAAAATAACTCATACTATGTTGAAGGTACTTAAATTACCTACACATAAATGTACCTGAATTATTTTTTCATCAATTAGTTAAGTGTAAAATCAATACCGAACGCGAAAAAATGCGTTTTCGAAAATTAGGCACTATTATTGCAAAAATCGATGGATGTTGATGAAACTTATGGAAAAGATGGTCAATATAACTCTCAATATGTGTGCCAAAATCTGATTTGATTGACCGTCAAATTGTTGCTAATTACATTTGTTAATTTATTTTGATGATTTTTTTGCAGCTAATTGTTTAATTACTAACCGGTGGTTTCATAAGTTAATATCGCGGTTACAGGTTCTATTTGGACCAAAGAAACGTGTGAAAAAAGAAAAATTTCAAAAAGTTAAAATTAAGATGCTGTTTGCAACCAACAAAGTGGGACGTCTAAAAACGCGTTATAAATAAATCCCGGCAGGGTCAGAGAAAAGTCGCTATGGAATTCGCTCTTTTTGCGTTGAATAGAGCATATTTTTGTCGTTATTCTCAAAAAAGAAAAATTCAAAAAAGGTCAATCAAATCAGATTTTGGCACACATATTGAGAGTTATATTGACCATCTTTTCCATAAGTTTCATCAACATCCATCGATTTTTGCAATAATAGTGCCTAATTTTCGAAAACGCATTTTTTCGCGTTCGGTATTGATTTTACACTTAACTAATTGATGAAAAAATAATTCAGGTACATTTATGTGTAGGTAATTTAAGTACCTTCAACATAGTATGAGTTATTTTTCGATCGATCGTCTAGATTTTGATCGGCACTGAAAAAACTAAAAGAACACGTAATTTTGCCACTTATATGCAAATTTGACAACTTTCCTCTACTCCTTTTTAGTTAGTTTTTGGAAATTATCATTCTACATACCTTTTTACGCCATAAAGTGTAGAAACATTGCTGTATTTAATTTTTGAAAATATATTACGAGATTCCACCTAATTCGACTGGACTATAAAAAAATTTACTCAAAAGGACTGCAATCTCAAAAAAATAACTCTCAAAAAAGTAGAATGCTAAGCAAGTTCGATGTATTCCGCAACGAAATAACAGATAAAAAAGAACTGAGATCATTCAACCAAAGTTCAGTTTATTATATTTAATCATAATAAAGCAACAAAATTTTTTTTTGGTTAATAAAGGGCTTAGTCAACTTGAGTTAAGTCAAGTTATATACCGATCAATTAGAAAAATGTGGCTGTCTCTGGGACAGTCGATAGAAGTGAACACTTAAATTGATAGTGTAGAATTTTGGAAAATTTTGAATAGTTTTGTTGCCAGAGAATCATACGTATACGAAGTGAGAAATTTACTAGTCTTCGCAGCAGGACTGCAAATGTACTTTCTAGTCTTCGACGCAAGAATTCAAAATATATATACTATAGTCATTGCGGTAAAACTAAAATGATTTAAATGATAAAACTAAAATAAAACGTCTTCGTCGCAAATTCAAATGCGTCTTCGTTGAGTACAAAGTACTAATCTACAAGGATACATTTAATTGTCTTTTTTGATAAATTTTTATAATTTTTTGATTTAGTGATTTTGATGCGTAAATCGCCGCCATTTTCTTATTTTTCTAACTTAATCGCAACTTTGACAGAGAGTTAAAAAATCTTAGGTGAAGTAATCATTGATCAACTAGTAAATTTAGGATAGGCAAAATATAATACGAATAAAGAAAATATAATAATAATAGTATCGTACGATATTTTATGACACAACATTCGTAAACCGAGATTTAGAAAGTGCATTTTTGCATAAGCGTTTGGTAAATCGAGGTTTACGCCAGGGCGTGTCACACAGTGATAATGTTTACCGCAATAAGTCAATAATGTCAATAATAAGTCACGTCGTCTAATTGACGCAAAAAACTGAATAAATGAACAAAAGGAGACTCCAAAGAGGAAAAGCACTGCCTTACAAACAGAGAGGGGCGGGAGGGAGGTAACAACCTCCGCTCCCAGATTGCCGCTGTCCTTCATCTAACTGATCACGCTCTGCAGCGACGGTACAGTGATTTGATAATCGGATAATATATTACTGTTGGGGTATGTATTACTGACAATCCGACCAGGCGGTGCAGACTTATTCTTCTTATTTATATAATCGAAGTGTTTGGCAAAGAGATTAGCCGCCTCCCAATCAGAATCAAAAAACCGCTGCCAATTCATTGGGACGTAGCTTCTTCCAACTAAATTTATAGGTCCAATAAATAAAATATAGTTTTAATATATCTATATATCTGCTTGCTGATGTATGAGGCGGTTTTTGATACATAATTTAATATAAGTTTTCCATGGTTCCTTGTCCAAAAGTTGGCAGATCCCTTTGTTTTTTTATTATAAAATACAAACACTGTAGTCAATTTTTTTTTCACAGAAATTCACGCATGTTTATATGTGTTCCTAACCAACCTAACCAGCAAAACAACAGACTATTCATTAGATATGTCGCTCGCGCAATTTTCGAGAAAACGATTTTTACATTTTAGGTGTTTAAGTTAAAAACTGCTCAATGAAATCGTTTAAAATTTTAGCAACTTTATTTACATTCAATCACTAAATAAAATTTTGAAGCATTTGACTACATTGTTTAAGAGATATAAGAAATCAAAAAATTTTCAAAAAAAAATTGAAACCTTGATATCTTACGAACCATAGGTCTTTGAAAGCTGTGCCATGAACACATAAAATATCTACTTTTTCCCAAAATCTCAAGTGCAATAAGGCATTTTTGCGTTCGTAAATGAGGCACAAAAAAAACTCATTTTTTTCAGTTTTCGATTTATTACTGAAAAAATAAGTAGTTAAATCACTTAAAATATTAATGGGATATAGTTTGACACGTGACCCACCAACATAATTTTTTTCGCGAGGTTATGATGTTTAGTTTCAGAAATATAATTTAAAAAAAATTAATTTTTTCATTTTATCTGCCAAACAAAGCGGAACGATCCCGAGCACCAAACGAGAAAAAGTAGATAATTTTCTTCTCTTTCAAATGTATTATAGCTAAATTGTTTGTAACAATGAGATGATTGAAAAAAATACAAAATATTGTTTTTTAAAAATGAAAAAATGGCCATAAAAAAATATAGTTGAGAAAATAAAAATTAACTGTTTTTCCCGAATTCAGAATCCAAAAATATATATGCATTGAAACGCTCATCACTTCTTCTTACTGGTCCTTTGTACTATTTAATATTAGATTTTAATAAAAGAAATAATAAGGTTAATATTTATCAGAAAAAGTGATAAACATTTGCAAATCTGCACCGTGGATCCGAATTCAGATTTGGAATAAATTGATTTTACTTTAAATTATTATTTAACGAATAATATAGAAAGAAAATTGATTTTATATGAAATAAATAATAATAATAATAGTAGGTACGGGATTGTGGGTAATGGATATGCAACACAATAATTCTAAACTCTTGATTATATTCAAAATAATGTGTATATTAACGAAAATAATTGAACATAAGAATAATGTCTATTGTTGCTATTATTTTTTTTAAATAAAATTTAGTTACAATTTTGTTTATTTTTTGATGAAGACTTCTGTTATGCGATTATTAAATATTATTAAACTCTACGCTTAATTTTGCTGTAGATTATGCGTTAGAGCGCTTAAAAGTGCTGCTCGAATTTTATAATATATTAAACTCTACGCTTAATTTTGCAGTAGATTTCTGTATATGTACTAAGGCGCTTAAAAGTGCTGCCAAAGTGGACTAGGGCGCTTAAAAATGCTGCCGCTAGTGATTGAACACAGGCCTCGCATGGTCTTTTATAGGGCGCTAAGCGAGCGCTGATTGAGCCGCCGAAAATATTCGCACATTCACACAATCATACTGTCATTCATTCATATTTACATTTATCATTCATACAAACATACTCGGATGCGCACGACTCGCCGTCGCTCGCTTACGCTCACATATACATATAAATAGTATTACGCAACGCGCTGCTGCTGATGCTGGCTTCGTAGCTGGAGAGAGAAAGGGGACGCGCACGCACACATACGCGTCGATGGCCCGTCGTCGCTGCGTTGACTACTGCGTAGCTGCTGGTTTCGTAAGAGGTGAGAAGAGTGGGGACGGCCGAAACATTCCGTGCGCTCGCTGTATAGGCAGAGTCGGATGTTTTTTAGGATTTTTGAAATGTATATGTTCTAGGAAGTTACACGCCAGATCGTGTATAGGGCATTACAGCATGTCAAATTTTATTGATATCGACGAAATAGTTTCAGAAATTTTACGGTATACAAATACGCACACACACACACACATCCATACGGACATTTTCTAAAAACACTTGATTTGAACTTCTAACACACTAAAAAGTATTTTCTAGAAGTTTTGAAGAAACTCAAAATTTTACTATTACAAAGCTTCCTCCAGGAGGAAGCAAAATAGCCTTTCGAGAATATATTTTGCTGAGAGTTACAGTCATTTTTCAAAAAATGTACGTAGACCAGAATTTACGAGTGTTTTAACGGACGGTAGCCTGTACAGACCTTATGTAGTTAACCCTAGAGAGACGTATACATTGTAAACACAGGTGCTTAAATTTAATACAATAACTTAGCATTGGACAAGATTTCAATTTACAATAAGCACGATTTTTTCAACAATGAAATATTTTAGTTCATCATCGAACCGTCGTGGATATGTACTGTTGACCAATCTGCAAAGAGGAACGTATTTGTTAATGGTAGATTTTAATGTATCCTGCAGCATTTATAACCGCTCGTTAATTAAGGAGCAGGATAAAAAGGGCCGCTATTCCACATCCGTAAGAGGACGATTGATGAGAGAGTAATTCGCTTTATCAAAATTGTGGCAAAGTAAAGCTCGAGGCGTTGATTTAGCTTCGAAGTCCTTATGGGCTTTTGCAGCTAGCTCTTTTGGGCTAAAATTTTAGAAGGACACTTTTTATACTTGTAGTTTTGGTATCAATGCAGAGATTTTAATTTGAATGAACAGAAAGTGTTTGGCGATGAAAATACTGAATTTTTTCTTTTTTTTTCTACTAAGTATACCATCTTTTTGTGTATAAAACATTTTCTAATCATTCAGATCAAAATCCCTGCATTCACACCAAAACTACCAGTGTAAAAAGTATGCTTCTTAAATTTTAGCCTAAAAGAACCACTTGTTCACTTGGAATCCTACAGACAGTGAATAAATTTACAAAATATTCCACCTTATGCCACAATGGGTAAGTAGGGTTAATTCATGTTTTAGCACAGTAAATTTTAGGGTTTTATTACCAAGTATCACTAACAAAAAATATCAAATTATTTACTGTAATTTTCCCTCGTGAATCCTTTTTTGACGGTTTATAAGTGTTATGTCCCCTTAAGATAGGGTTTCGGAAAATATCGAATCTATAGATACAGTAAATGAAATATTGGAAAATAATTCTAAAACTAGCAAGAAATGCTCGCTTCGCTTGCGATTTACAAATTTATTGTAATGATGATTCATTATTTGACGTGTCATTATTAAATGTACTATTAAATGTTAGATGTACACTCGATAATAAATTCTAAACAACCAAATGCAAAATTTCAGAAACGTTCCACGAGATTTAATTACCGTCGAGTATTAATAAATATATCCAATACAGTCAACATTTTATAAAAGTAGTTATGGCTACTAGTACACTCTAAAGTCTAAAAAATAAGCACTGGAAAGTATAAATCATTACTTTTATACTTTTGACGAGTACAAAAAGAATAAAAGGTACAGTTTATTCTTTTGTAAAGAATAGAACTTACAGTTTAATGTTTTGCAAATAATAAATCTTGCGGTTAAATCTTTTGCAAAGAATAAAATTTTGGTCCACAAGTTTAAAAAGATAAATAACACAATTTATTCTTTTGTAAAGATTCAATCTCACAGTTAAATTTTTTGTAAAAAATAATATTTTGTTCCGTCATTTTAAAAGAATAAATCGCACCATTCAAAAAGAAAAACGCCCGCCGGGCAAAAAAAATTAAAAACGCCCGCTAAAATTTTGTTTGCCCGCTGGTCTGAAAAAGGTTACGTTAGTCCCACTTTATAGGTCAGGAAAACGCGGAAATCGTGCTTATGTTACAAAAATACATTTTTACAAGATTTGTGTATTAATAACTATCCTTTCGGAAGGAAATTCATCTTTACTTCTGGTGACTTTAGAGTACACTTATTTAACACTTCCTAGAGTATGCCATGGCAATTAAACAAAAATATTGGAGTTATGTGTAAAAAGAAGTAAATTATGGTTATCTTCCATTGAATTATCATTAAATTAAAATTTGTGATTATAAAATAAAGATCATGAATTTAACAATTGGGTTCTTCATGTAGGAAACAATAAAAATGCAAACAAATTTGAATTACAAAATAATGTTGGAAGAATTCTACAAGAAATTTATTCGTAATAATACCGTATTATATTAAAGAGAAATCCATTTTGGCGTTCTCCGTTTCTCCGGTTCTCCGGTCCTCCGGTTTTCCAAGTTCATAATTTTTTTATAAATCAGAGTGACCTCTCTATTATATTATATCTTATTTGAATCATCAATTAATTAACAACTTTGTGTAATAGCATTGACTTAAAGGTAACGTTTTCAGACCCATCTCATCGATCGCCAAAGCGAACAGCGTTCCTCCATTGGAACCCATAAAGTCAATATAAGCACAAGGTTGTAGTTATTGAAATTATTAAACACACTTTAAATGAGAAATAATATAAACGACAACCTACGCAGAATTCAAAACGTTTCTGTTTCTTATTCTAAATTATCTATGACTATGAAAAGGTACCGCTATATTAGCGCGTCCGAAATCCGAGAAAATCCGATAGCCGCTTGCAGCGTGTGTAAATAAGTGCGGCTGATATTTAAGGGAAGAGCTGAGCTGCGCGAGCATGCTAACATGCGCAGCGAAGAGTGCGTGGTGGGGGAAAAGAGCTGCCGCTGCTTTCGTGACGATCTGTCTGTCGCGCCGCCGCACACTGGGCCCTATAGACATTTGTTGTTTCAAAATTCTCTACAGACCATGGTTTTCGATCAATCACAATAATTTTTTTTTTAAATTGAAGTTTATTAAAACTCTAAAAGACCCATAAGGCCAGATTTTTGAAAAAATGTTATAATAATTAATTAAAAATCTAAGTTAAACAATAAACCCATAAACCTTAAGGTATTAATGGCCATAAGCGAATGGGTGACTACTAAAGGAAGCTATATATATATATATTTGTAAGAGGTTATTGGGGTCGCTGATTATAAATCTATAATTAGTTTTGAAAAATTGAGTTGTTTAAACAATTTGTTCAAACAATTTATTGCAAAATTATCTTTATATTCAAAACTACTTTAGTTTTTAATTTTACGGGAATAATTACTATAACCAATCATGTTCAAAGCATAAACAATTTTTTTTTGGAAATACACTACTCCAAGGTGGGCAATTTGGAATTACAGAAAAAAAAGTCTTAACCGCAAACCTTTACCCTCAAACCCAAATACCTTAAGCTGAGCTATTTTAAAATTGTATCACTTTATTTCAAGTTAAAATTAATAAGTTCTTAACGGCATCATCGACATAAAGCTTTATATTTTTTGCCTTGCGCCTTAAACTAGATATATAAGGATTAGATGATATTAATAATTTATGCAATAGATCTATATTTGTGTAGATTCTACTACATTTCCGAGTATTAAATTGACGATAGAATTTCAAATCTTTATTCCGTGATTCTTGAGATTTTTCGGATAAAATGCCGATTGAAATGAGAAAGTGATTTATAATGTTCGCACCATGGAGGAGAATTTTATGCTCAGATGCAGGCATGTAGAACCAATCGTACAAAGATACATATAACTTAGCAGTTTCTTTTGTATAATCGTCAAATTTGTCGGAGTCTATTCTAGATCTAGAAGCAAGAGTATTTGTAATTAAACTTTCATTGATACCTGTAATTTCAGCTGTCAGTGCAGGGTCACGGAAAAATCTCCTAACAGTATTACCATCGTTAGAATTACCCGATCCTTGTTGAGGATAATCTACGATGAGGCCAGTTTCTTGTATGAATCGGTGTTGAATTCTAAGTTTTCTTTCTTGGCATTGTTCTTTTTGTTGATCTGATGTTGTTTAAATAAATCAATTTTGCAAAACTAATGCCAGATTTATAATGAGCGAACCAAATAACCACTTAGAAATATATATATATATATATATATATATATATATATATATATATATATA
>QLYP01000365.1:90783-127932 GCA_016647725.1 Nasonia giraulti
ATATATATATATATATATATATATATATATATATATATATATATATATATTTCTTATATATATATCTATATATATATATCTATATCTAGCTATATATATATCTATATATATATATATATATAGCTTCCTTCAGTAGTCGCCCATTTGCTTATGGCCATTAATGCCTTAAGGTTTATGGATTTATTGTTTAACTTAGATTTTTAATTAATTATTATAACTTTTTTTTTAATCTAGCCTTATGTGGTCTTTTAGAATTTTAATAAACTTCAATTTAAAAAAAAAATTATTGTGATTGGTCGGAAACCATGGTCTGTAGAGAATTTTGAAACAACAAATGTCTATAGGGCTCAGTGTTCGCCGTGACGGTCGCCGATTAACTCCCCAGTAAAATGTGTACCCGGTGAGCCTATAGAAGTATTCATTTTAAAACTCTCAAGATACTTACTACGTAACTTGCCATGACCGTTTCATTTTGTTTATTGGTGAACAACTAAAATTTTCTCTTTACGCATTTTATTATAACATCATAAAATACTAGCTAATAGCATACTTATGCTATTTGTGTCTTTATACTCGTAGTCCTGAATCTAGGGTAATATCGTGAATATTTCGCGAAGATGTTAAAGCGCTCTCCAGGCGGCCTTACTTCTACAAACCCCTCTTCATAGTCGTTGTCTTCGTCGGAGTCATCGTCACATTCCTCCGGCGCTCTCGCTTCTTCAGATATCTCCTCGTTGCTGCCTTCAGCTGTAAATGATGAATATTTAGCCTATTAATTCATCTAGAATGATTTTGAAGGGAAAATATGATTTTCAAAGTGCCCATTAAGAGTGAAAACCTAACCCTACACATGCATGCTCTCACACATGACAGTATGTACAGCATTGTGTACTGACTGACTTTGTATTATTCAAGTATAATTACTGTGTAAAAAGTGTCATCGATGCACTCAAAGTCACCAATAATGAGGTTTCCACAGGTATTTCAATCTCATCAGTATGCGAGCTAGTTACTCTCAACCACCAAATCTCTCATAATTATGCTAAATCCATGATATTGAAGTTTGATGTCTGTTTTTTGCATCAAGACTCGTTAAATTATTTAGTAACAGCCTGCTATCTCAGTTTTCACTTAACAGTCTTGGTTCAGCTTTTTACCCTGAACACTATGGCTCTGGCGGCAAACAATACAGGTGGGTCTATACGTGAAAGTTGAATTCATGACATCTAGAATCAATTCAACTTAATATACTGTTTCAACATGCCAATACAATTTAAGTTGCAAAATTTCAGCCCTCTAGGTATGATAGTTTTCAAGTGAGAGCAAAATCAAATTTGTATTGATTTCGATTACTTTTTTCACATTTTTATTTTGGCTCTCACTTGAAAATTATCATACCTGAAGGGGTGAAATTTTGCAACTTAATTTGTATTGGCATGTTGAAACAGTATATTACGTTGAATTTATTCTAGCTGATATGAATTTGACTTTCATGTACAGAGCTAGCTGTATTTACTGACGCCGAAACCATAGGGTTCAGGGTGCAAAGCCGAACCAAGACTGTTAAGTGAAAAATGAGATAGCAGGCTGTTACTAAATAATTTAACGAGTCTTGATGCAAAAAACAGACATCAAACTTCAATATCATGGATTTACCATAATTATGAGAGATTTGGTGGTTGAGAGTAACTGGCTCGCATACTGATGAGATTGAAATACCTGTGGAAACCTCATTATTGATGACTTTGAGTGCATCAATGACACTTTTTACACAGTAATTGTACTTGAATAATACAAAGTTAGTCAGTACACAATACCGTACATACTGTCATGAACGACGTGAGAGGAGCAGTGACTGCGACGGATGAAAAGGACAACGCACGTCGCCGACTCGTGAGTGAGAGATGCGAGGAGATGACAAGCAACGTTGGCGCGGCAGCAGCAACCTTTCACCTCGACAGGGCGTTCAAGTCGGCCCCGCGCACCGCAAGACAGCCGATGCAGGTGGCGGAGCCCTTCGTGGGGTCTACCTACGTAAGTGTCTGATGCAGCAGGACCAGCGTGATGGCAGTTCACCCGCACGAACGCCAGGAACAAGAACTACAGTGTCTCGCGTTCGTAGTGACAGATACCGCTCGAGTCAAGGGCCCTGACGACAGGGCATTGGGAGTCACTACGGGTTCCGCAGTTAAGAGTTATCTTGGTTGTCTGCGGGTGAAAGGCTGTCTGTGTGCTACGAGAATTCAAATTTCGTGACTATCTACTTTGACATGGTGTCCGCGAAGCCATCCGCGCGCACGCGCGACTCGGCAACGGCGCGTGAACCTATAGTGTTGCAAGCGAGCGGGCCGTCGCGTCGACGTTGACCAATCAACGCGCGCACGGTACGGCGACTAGGAAGAACAGAGTGGTGGCCGCGTGCCGCGAGCGCTTGAGCCGGCACTCGCCTGCCCCGACTGCTCTCGAACGGACGTGCCTCGACTTTAACCTCACCCAGTGTTCCAGCTAGAAGGTCAGTGTTTTCCGGTTGTTTTCCGGTTTCTCCGGTCGTATCCGTCTTGCGGGTGAACGGCAGTTCCACGTTTGGTTTCGCGAACGAAAAGGTTATCTTGCGTACGCGTTAGTTACCTCCGAATCGCTGTATTTATCTCTTTATCTCTTTGTACTGTGTTCCGTCGAATAAAGGATTATCTCGTCTATACAGGTTATATTCTCGATTAATAAGCGAAGTGTAGGATTAAGGAGTTTTATGATTATGATGGAAGTGTAAAGTTATTGTGTGAAAACGTAGGTAATACCTGGACGCACGAGGCGTAAGGTGGTCGGGCAATTCTAGGATAAGTCGTCGGCGTTCGCGGAATTCGCGTGCGACGTAATTGTGTGAGTGAGTGAGAGACGAAAAGTGCGAACTAGCGCGTGTGATCTGGTTGCTTCTTGAGCCTTGAGACGCGCGCAAGTCACGCTGGATATCTTTCGTGTACGGGTATTTACTTGTCGGAGTTGTTTTTGTCCACGGATTATCTTAGTAATTTGAGTCGATTATAAGTTGTAAGAATTTATTAAGAATATACAGTTTCGTCTGATAAACCACGTGTCTCTATTATCCCGAACCGCCCTCTCTCCTTACCGCTTTCGGGGCTGCAGCTAGCCGAGCCAACAACGTGCAAAAAACCCTCGCGCCGGGAAACAAAGAGTCGCGAGGGTCTGGCGTTCACGAGGAGCGCCCGGCGCCACCGGGTCATATTCCAAGCCCCGGGCGAGGGGTCGCTCGCACCATAACTGGGGTAGCACGAAAACTCCAGTTAAATAGTAAGCTTCTTACTTTTTCTCTACTTGTGCTGTGCCGTGTTCGTTGTATTTTGTAGTGGCTTGGTTTTAGTATCGGTGTGTTCTGCTTCGTCTTTTGCCGTAAAGTCATGATGTGGGCGTGCATATCGGTGTACTTCGCTTGGTCTCTTGCCGTCGAGTCTTAATGTGTGCGTGTATATTGGTGTGCCACGCTTAGTCTTGTGTCTCTGCTGTAGAACAGCAATGTGTGCAAGCGTATCAGTGTGCTTCGCTTAGTCTCTTGCCGTAGAGTCGTAATATGCTTGTGCATATCGGTGTGTCTTTACATTATTATGTTTTTGTTCTAATTGATCATTATTGTCTTACACGAGTCAACTATTAATATTGATTTTCTTAACTGATTTAACTTGTCAACATTCGAATTTAATTTTGTTTCTATTTTTACTTATCCTAACGTTGTCATTCCTTGTTCTTATTTTTATTTATTTATTTCAACACCATATACATATGCCCTTTAAAAGGCATCCTATAGAGGCAAACACAGTTGCCTGTACATAGGGATGGCATAATCACTAATACTAATATACTTAAAACTACCATATAGAGCCAAGATAACGCATTTAACGCTATCATGCCCTTTTTCCTTTTCATAGCAAGTTAACAATATTAAAATATTAAAAAATATAACAAATAAAATATCCAAAAGCTAATTATTTTCTATAAACCTCTTTATTTTTCTTTTCATAGAGATTTTACTTATTGCTAAGTCTTTGAGATCATTCGGTAGCGTGTTAAATACACTCACAGCCACGAAATAACTGCTTTTCTTGCTTACTGTTTTATCAATTTTAGGCAATGGTAGATTCTTGTTTCGTGTCTTGTTTGTACTTCTTATGTATCTGTCTCTTAATTCATTATAATGATATACTATACACTCTAGTTCGAACATTTGCCTTATACTTAGAGGATGGTTCTCTGCTATATAACAGTTTTTATTTATAATTCGAAGTATTTTCTTTTGTATTCCTTGAATTAAATTTAAGTAATTGCTATAAGCCCCACCCCATGCAATGATGCCATAGTTTGTAATACTTTGAAAGAAGGCATAATATAGTAACATTAGCATTTTACTATCCATAAATTTCTCTAGCTTCGCAAAATAAAGATTAAATATCTTGTTGTTTTTATAATATATTTTATGTGTTTATCCCACTTCATGTTATAGTCTATTATTAAACCTAAATATTTACAACTGTCTGCTCTATTTATTACATTATCACCAATTCTGATGTTTAAGGTGCTAGGCACACTATCACAGTAATTGCCATATGCAATATATACGGTTTTATTTACATTGAGCGATAATTTATTTATGTTTAGCCATATTGCCACCTTACGAAGATATTCATTTATTCATCAGCGTAAGATAATATTGTTTCATTTTGCATATCTATCAGTAGGTCATTCACGTATAATATGAAAAATAGAGGGCCAAGTATTGTTCCTTGTGGAAACCCTATCATAATTTTTTTGTACTCACTCTTGCCGTTACTTATCTTTACACATTGTTTCCTATCAGATAGATAGCTGCTGAGTAATTTTAATGCTTCTCCTCTTACACCGTATCTTTCTAATTTGTCCAGCAGTATACTGTGATCTACCGTATCGAAGGCTTTAGCCAGATCTAAGAACGCAGTTATAATCGGTTTGCTTTTATCTAGGGTTCTATATATAATATTTGATAGACAATTGAGAGCATCCTTCGTTCCTCTCTGTCTTAGAAAGCCGAATTGTCTATCAGATATTATTTTGTGCTTTATGATAAAGTTATAAAGTCTATTGTATATGATTTTTTAAAGTATTTTGGCAATGTTAGAAATTAGCGATATTGGTCTATAGTTGCTAATACAACTATTGTCTCCCGATTTATATATAGGTACAATATCTGTTTTTTTCAGTGCATTAAGCCAGATTGATTGCTGTATGCATAGATTAAATATATACTCTAACGGTTTTGATATATGTTTCGATAAAGATTTGATAGTTATTGCACTAATATTATCTACTCCACCAGCCTTTTTTTTTCATTGCAATAATTATATTTTGAATTTCATACATATTAGTTGGATTAATAAAAATTGAGTAGTTGTTTCGAACTGGCAGTTTCAATTCTTCTAAGTCCATTTTTTTAATTTGATTGCTTAAATTTAATCCTACATTACAATAATATTCATTCATAGTGTTCGCAATAGTAGTCTTGTCATCAATTTTCTAATCATTAACTATTATACTATCAAATGATCCTCCTTGCTTCTTTTTTTTCCTAACTTATCATTTATTATGCTCCAAAGCTGTCTTGAATTACCACTGCATTTTCTAATGGAATTATTTTCGTATTTATACATAGCATCTTTAATTACCTTACTCAAAATTTTTTCATAATTTTTATAATCCATTTTCAGTTTCATATTTGTTGGATTCTTTTTCCATATATTATATAACAACTCTTTAGTTTTACAGGATATTAATATTGCTTTCGTAATCCATTTTTTCTTAGGAATTGAATCTTTTTTGTTTTTATTAGAATATTTTCTATCAGTTGCTTTTTCAACGCAGCTTTGGATCATACTTATTAATTAATTTATAGCTTGGTTAGGATCATTTATTTGTGACAATGAGTCCCACTCAACTCTTTTTGCAATATTTATTAACTTGCCATAGTTAATGCAGGCTGATTGATTGTAATCATTTTGTATTTTGAATTTATTAATACTTATGAAGAGTGGATAATGATCATTAAACGGTATGTTTAACTTAAAAGACTCCAACTCAATATTTCTTACTTTGGCGAAACAATTGTCTATACACGTACCGTTCTCACTGTTCTGAGATGGTCTTGTGATTCCTCTAAAAAGTGAAGTATATTCATTTTCAAAAAAAATTATTCAGAAATTCTTGAGCGATTGTCTTTTCAGCTAAACCAATTTTTAAATTTCCAAATATAAATTGATTTTTTATATTAACCTGTTTAGCCAGGAATTTTCTTACTGAATAAGTAAACTCAGATTTCGATACATCTTGGCACCTGTACATAGCAGAGATCTTGATTGCATCACCTGACTCTAGAAAAGTATCAGAACTTATTCAATCTATCAATTACTTCTATTTTAGTTTTTTCCTGTATATTCTTTTTTATATACAACATGACTCCATCAGCTTTATTTATTTTACTGTTATTGTAATAGCTTTTATAGCCTTGTAATTGATAGTATTGAGGATGTTGTAAGATCCATGTTTCCGTACATATTATAATAATTGGTTTTACTACCAAGCTTTCAATAAATGATTCTAATTTTTCGTAATTCGCATTTAAACTTCTTATATTTACACAGAGAATTAAGTTCTTTTTCTTCGAGATGCTCTTGTTGAGTGATCTGATGTTTTCTGCATCACGTTCTATGTTGTGTATGTCTTCAAAATTGAATTCTTGAGCCATTAGTTAATCCTTTTTTCTTAGTCTATTTGTTATACGTGTGTTAACTGAGTTGAGTGACGTAGAAGACATCCCAGATGCACGCATGGTTATAGCCTTGTTTGAAGTATTTTCTGCCATACCGACATATCTCGGTATTACAGGTTGTATCGTGTAGTCAGTAAGGTCAATGAACTTTCTTATTTTATTTTGTAGGATACTGCATGCGTGTCTATCTGTTGCCATATGCTCAGTATTATATTGAGTTTTATATTTATTATTGCTGAAGATACAGTTAGGATAATTTAATTTATTACCGGAACAATCTATAGTCTTATGATTACCTGCACATTTTAAGCATGTGTGATTATTTGTGCACTTAAAGCCATTATGCCCATATCTACCACAATTAAAACATGGCTTGACGTTGCAGTAGTCATGCACCTTACAGTTTTGATAACCCACGAAGATCCTGTTTTTATTCTCTCTCACATGTTAATATAGTTCAGCAGGGATTTCTAATATGACTGACTGGAGATGAGTTTTCGAGTTATCATATGAGTGCAATACTGTACACTTCTTGTTGAATTTACTATAATTTCTTTCATTTATGTCATCTTCAATTTTTTTATTGTCTAAAGTTTCAAAATTATCTATTCCAACTACTTTAACCTTTGGATTCTCTATTGTTTCTTTTGTAACATCACAACTTTCATCAAGCTTTTTCTTCAAAACATTATATGCTTTGCTTGCATTTTCTTCTGTTAAACAATCTACTATTATTTCACTCTTTTTCTTAATTAGTTTTTTTGCTTGTATGCTCTTATCTTTAATGAGATAGTGTGCAACAGCATCATTTATTTTGCCAATAGGATATTCTTTAGTATCTTTGTTTTTAACTATAATTTTTGGGATTCGTTTTGGCTTGTTATTAGTCATGGCACTCGAAATTACTTGAGCATATGTTTTGTTTTTTGAGGTATTTATTTCACTTTTCTGCTTATGAAGTAATTCTCTCAATAACTTATTTTTTTTCTTTCAGTTCTTTATTTAGTTCTTTTAATAGTGCATTTTCACGCTTCAAATTACTGTCCATTGATACACTATTCTCATCATCATCCTCACTTTCAGCTTCTGACACACTTATTTTATCACTTTTTCCCAATTTAATCTGAGCAATGATTATTTTGACTTCATTACTCAGCACATTTGTATTCACTTTCTGGTTAGGTCTACTTGGTTATGTTCCGGAAATAATCCTAGAACTCCACTGATTTTTACTGCCCCATCTATTTTAGCAAAATCACTAGTATGAAAAGCTTCCTCACATATTATACAAATAACCGTTTTTACTTCCACTTTTGGGTGACATTTATAGAAAATTGCTGACTGTGAAGTCGCCGAGCCCGCGCTCGATGACTCCATCTTGGATTATCTATTTCATTAATTATGGGATGTGTCAATTACTATCGATTTCGTATTTAGGGTCTGTTTAATGATAATGTCATAGTGTCTTGATGCCAAGTATAGTGTTATACTTTGTGTTATCGAGAGCGTCTTGTGACTTATATATCCTGAGTTTGCTATATCTTATTATACGCTGCATTCTAGTGGAAAGAGTATCGATTGATTTACTTTATAATAATTAGCCTTACTTGTTTTTAATATATCAAAATGTGAAAGAAAGTAAGCATTTCATACCACACTGTGTTCCGCTAGTGATTCTAGCGCCTGTCTGCACCTTAGTACCTCTTTTGAGGAGATAATGTTAATATCTAGCGCCATGAAAGCTGCCCTGCTACCTGAGCAGAAGCTTACAGTTCTTTGCCCTGTTCCTCTCTCCAACAGCCTTTTGGCTGCCTCTATAATGGCCCTAATTTCCGCCTGGTAAACCGTAGCATGATGGTCGAGCAAGCATACAATCTCTTGTGTGTGACCCTTTTCCCAGGCTATTTCTCCTAAACCGTTTACATTTTTTGAGCTGTCAGTAAACCACACTACACTGTTTTTGAGGAGTTCGTGTGATCCTGTCTTCTCTTTTCGGGATCACGATAGAGAACGGTTTAGAGAAATAAATTTTTTCCTTGTTCTGTCGCAACCTCTTTCTTTGATTAGCGGCATTACTTCTTCCAGAAGTGTCGCATCCTTGAAATCTAAACAGTTTGTTGATTCCGCTATTCTGCAGAACGTCCTGCACGCATTTGCCCTTATTATCTTGCCTAGTGGTGTGAGTTCCAACAGATTTTTCATAGCGACTGTAGGTGTCATTCGCATGGAACCCGTGATTCCCTCCATAACCAATCTTTGCACCCTGTCTAGTGCCCTATTGTGAGTTTTCAACTGACATTTGTGGCCCCATACCAGTGCCCCATTAGTGAGTCTTGGTTTGATCATTGCATCATATAGCCTTCTCATTTTATCTGGTTCTAGACCCCAGGTATTGCCAAAGAGCCTCCTGCAGGCCCAGAAAGTGCCTATCGCTTCCTCGCAATTATCTTTAATGTGTTTCCCCCAGTTGATTCTAACGTCGAGCGTGACTCCAATGTATTTTGACCTCCTTTATCAATTTGGGGGGGGGGGGGCATGGAGTTGTAGCCCTTCCATCGGCTTTGTCTTATACCTGATTGAACACAGCATGACACTGGCTTTATTAGGGTTTACCCCCAGTTTAACTTTATTACGCCATTTCTCTATCAGGCATAGTGCGAACTGTATTAGACCTTCTAGCACGTTCTCGTCGTTCCCCCTAATCAGGATGACGATGTCGTCTGCATATGCCTGTGCGATTATACCAGTCTCGTTTAGGGTGCAGAGCAAGCTGTCCACCACCAGGCACCATAGTGTCAGTGACAACACCCCTCCCTGTGGGCATCCCTTCCTCACCACGCCTTTGCTAAAGTACGCTCCCCAGGTTGCTACTATCGTCCTGGTTCTCAGCATAAAGCTGATCCACCTAGTGACATTTGCTAGTACTGCGTGATCCTTCGTGCCTGTCGAAATCGCACAGACGGTTGTGTAATTGAAAGTGCTCTCGATGTCTAGGAATCAATACCAAGCCCCTGTTATTGATGCCCTTTTGAATGAAGCTAATCGCGTTTACCAGCCCTGTATCCACCGACTTTCCTGTCTATTAAGCATGCTGCTTGCTGTGCAGCGGCGCTTCTACAAGTGATTACTCCTTGATGTATCTGTCATCCAGCCTTTTCAGTATTTTTTTTCAGGATTCTTGGACCTCCTGTCCATTCTTTGCCCAGTCCCCTGTTTCCAATCTGATCAAGTCAGTCAGTGGCTTCTTCGGGTGCTGAACGACACTGCACAGCCTGGTTGTGTCTGATAACGTGCGTCGGCTTTTGCAGTATCACTTCCAACCCCCCACCCCAGCCTTTTCGATCTTCTTCTTATATTTTTTTTGTTCCGCTCTATACGCCTTTTTGTCCTTGTCACTTTTCGTGGGCTTGGACTGGTTGTATAGCCGCCTTACTTTCTTTCTGCGTTTCTAGTGACTTATTCCACCAGGGAGCGCCCTTCGTTGTCCTCTTTAGTCTAAATTCACAATTGTTTCTGAAAGAACTAATTATTACGTCCTTTAGGATCCTGCTGCAATGGTCGATGTCCTCCACCGTCCCGTAAGTGACAGGAAAGTGACCGATCTTAGCCGTAAGTTCGTCTTTGTAGCCTACCCAGTTCGTTTTTTCAGGGTTTCTTGTGAGTAGTTTGAGCGTACTCTTTCTGCCAAGTCTGAACACAATATGTTAGTGGTCTGACATAGAGACCTCTTCCTAAACTCTTCAGTCCATAACCTCAGACCACACATTCCTCGAGGCTAGGGTGATGTCTATGACCACCTTCCTTACGGCGTTTCAGAACGTGGGTCTGTTACCTCTATTGAGAAAGTCTATGTACGTTCCTGTTAAGAACTCCAATACACTGAGAGAAACGTATAGTTGTAGTAGCTGTAAAAACTCATATGGAATTAGCCTTAGACGAGCAAAGCCAATTTAACCGTAGACTCCGGCAGTTTTTACCGGAGACTTTAGTTATTTTTTCTACTTGATCCCCTCCTTTTGTACTACTGCCTGAATATATCGTTCGATCCCGCTTATTACATTTCTGCGAAGTTTTATTTTGTCTGAAAGTATTTTATTGTTAATATTGTGAGAAAGTGAAGCCTTGGAATTGATAGAAAAATCACAAAGTTACACCGCCGCATCCGGGATTCGATCCCGCGCCCCTGAAATTTATAGGCGCGCGCTCTACCACTGAGCCAAATCCGCAATTGTTCCGTCGTGCTCCCACCTACCTCAATTACATAAGAAAACGGGTAGTAGTACTCATCACAATATTTATAATTGGATTATTAGAGTTGACTGAGCTGAGAAACGTTTGTTTTAGTAACAATTAATGTGAAATTCTGATTTCTAAAGCTACCGCAATGTTTACTTTATTTGCCAGGCAAAAACAGCCGTAGCAGCTAAGGCAGATTGAACGTTAAATCATTTGCCTGGGCGCTCCGGTAAAAACTGCCAGAGTTTTCAGTCAATCCCACTGTACATTTCTCTCAGTATAGACTTTCTCCTCTAGGATTGCACTCTGTGCTGCCCCAACATGTGTGATGCGCGTTTGCGTCGCTACTTATTGTGAGCTTGATGCCTGGCTTTGGATTTTCTGATTAATGTGACCATTTTCTCTGGGGAGCACGCTTCGTTATAGGGAAATTATGCCGCGGCGATCATAATGACTTTTCGTTCACCTCCGATGGCCTTGTAGCTTAACCAAGCTGTACATAGATCCCTTGAGCAGTGCTTTGGTACCGTCTCTACCTGGAGCCCCTTAGCAATAAGGCACGTTCTAGTCAAAACAAGATTGCCACTGATCAGTGTACCTATTCTGATTAGGCCTGCGCTCTTGCAATGGTTCAAATTAATCTGCGTGAACTTAAGGAAACCTCACCACCTTAAATTAAAAAAAAATAAGATATTGATTTTTTGTGTAAAAGTACCTTAAATTGTTTAAATAATCAATTAAACAATTATAACTTAGACATACTGTGAAAATTATCAAACAAAGTTTATAAATACCATATGTCAGGTACAATAGGTCTTCGAAGGCCAACAAATTTTAATTTCAAAAAGTTGTCTACAATTTGATAACAAAATTCGTTTAAATATTTAGAAAATGACAAAAATTATGCTTAACTTGTAGACAACTTTTTGAAATTAAAATTTTTTTTAATTTCCACATTTATTCCATAAACATATGTGTTAAAAGTAGATCCATTAAAAAAAAGTTCAATTCGAAGCCCAATACTGAAGAAAGTCTGTGGTAGCTGAAATAATGAAAATTGTGATTTTTGGCCTTCGATATTGTACCTGACATATGGTATTTATAAACTTTGTTTGATAATTTGTATAGTATTCCTGAGTTAATATATTTGTTTAGTTAATTATTTAAACAATTTAAGGTACATTTACACAAAAAATTCAATATCTCATTTTTTTTTTAAATTGAAGGTGGTGAGGTCCCCTTAATGGTGGTGTCCGGCACAGATCCAGCCCCATTCATATTGCTCACGTTGTGGCGCTGCCTCCGATCAGTCATTGTGATCGAGAGCATCGCCACTTGTATCTACTCAATACAATCACCTCTTCTCCCGTCTGTCGTCTGTCCCGACTCTTCCTCTGTCTTCTTCCTAAACGGGACAACGTGTGCCCTGCCACCTCCACAGAAAGGCCTGAAGTCGCGGGCCTTCAGTGCCACGACCTTAGTCCTTGTGAGCAGTACCCAAATAGCCGTCTCCTCTTTATTTTTACCCTCGGTACCCACCGTCACCGTTTTACTTTCAGTGACCACCCAGGTATTTGGTGCGAGTGTGGTGTGCTGCCTTTTCAGGCGCTTTACCACGACTTTCGGAGTATGCGCTCTAGGGGCGTGGGGCATCGCTCTGACCAGCTTCTGGAGGTTCCCCATCCTAACAGCCTTGAGTTGGGTACCCTTCTCACACGACCATTTAGTGACATTGCTAAATAACCACTCCTAGTCCTTTTGGTCCTTACAGTGGAAGATCTGTGCACTCCTCTGGAACCAATTGTCCAAGAAACTTGGAAAATAGCTTCCGTCTGGGGCGTCATCGATCTCCTCCTGCAAGGCCTCTAGGACCTTTTTTCCCCGGTCCTCGTCAAGACACTCCTCCGGGTACTTGACTGAAACGATGGCCACCTTTAAGTCAGTGGCCACCGCTCGGTTGTAACTTTTGGGAGCATCCCCAACCGACTTATTCTTATGCTCCCTCGAGATGAAGCTGTCAGAATGCTGTCTTTTGGGCGTGCCCGTAAGGGTCCCAGTCTGAGACCCCAGGAGCGCCCTCCAGGCACCTCGCCCTCAGCTTCGCCCTCAGCTATTTCAATCCAAGGTAGACACTGCCTTGGCCCAATCAAGCGACAGCTTCTTCTGTTTTTTAGCCTGAGTGCCTTCGAGAACAGCACTGCGATTTGAAGCCCCAATCAATGCAATGAGCTGGTCTCTTATCTGCTCTGCTTCAGCTACTGTCATCAACATTCATTTGTGACGTAAGACCTGCGAAGAGAGGGAAAACTTTCTACATTTTTCCTGAAGTTGCAACAAAGTTTAAATGGACAAATAAGCAGCAGGCTGAGTACCGTAGGTAACGGTTATTAATCGAAAATCCTCAATAGGCTTTCAGAGATCATCTCAATTATTTGAAAATCAACGTCGTCGCGGTGGATGTGAATTGGTCGGAATTTCTTTACCATATCAGCCGTGAAAACCACCCCTGAACATCTCCAGATAGTGATTGTAAACGTGATATCTGATTGGTGCTTATGGTCTGTCAACAAGCGAGTAAACAGGGTGATGCGTAAAATAGAATACGTTATCTGTGCGATGAAGGTTAGTCCACTCTCTCCATATGAACTAACCTCAAATAGTCACCCGTAATCTTGTATACGCTGCATTCAGCTTTAAATCAGAGGTTCGATGCTTCTCAGAGCTGAGCAAACATTCTACTGCGATCGGTCGCGTATACGCAAAAGAGACCTCTGACAGTTTTTCTGAGAATGAAAGTCTTACTACAAATCTATTCTGCGAATCACGATAGACGGTTGCAGCAAAACAATCCTCGCAGTACTGGTCCTCCTTGTGCAATACCTTCGACAAACAAACCTCCTCCATACTCCATAACTTTTCTAATATCGATGAGAGAGAAAGCTCCACCCTAGCATGACACACCTGTGTCTCAAAGTTGAACAAATCGATCTCAGATATGGCCCTTCCCATCAAAATCCAGCCAAAAGCTGGCGTCTGCACGATCGGAGTGTCAGTCTTTCTTACCCGCAAGCTAGGTCAAATGATTGCAGCGTAAACCTCTGCACTCAATACATCACAAAATCAGGATCAGCAAGCTCAAGATCATTGATGTGATCCCACAAAACAGATTCAATCTCCTCCCAATGCATAAACCTTGTGACTCTATGCAAAACTAATGTCTCATACTCCAGGCAGAAATCTCAGTCCACTCTAGACTTCACCCTTTGACATTGCTGATGTGCTAGCTCCTACACCAATTACAGCAATGAAGACCGGTGTGACTGAGCTTGATAAACACGGAATTATTCTATTCGACACGAAAGAAACCTCGGCATACGGATTCACTAAATAACGCGCAGAAACCGAGCCGCCATTAGAAGCTTACAGCAAGGATTGAGCTGTGGTTATCAACCGAGTCCTGCCAAGTACTGCAGTATGCGCATTGACTTCGGACTTCGAAGAATCGTCAGCCTCGGCCGTATCATTTTATCTACCAGAATCATCACCTAACTGACGCCTGTCAGCGTGAAGCTTCGAATGATATTTGCCCCTGCAGGAGGCACAATGAAATGAACTATTACAATCAGAGACGTACTTACCTCTTCTTAAGCAATTAATGCATAACCTCACCTTCTTACAAAACTCGAAGTGAGCTGACATGCTCATATCATTAAATTTCGAACAAGCTGTTAGCTGATGTGCACCTTTACACATGCAGCAATTCTGCGAACCTTCACTACTTTCTTTACTCGAAGCTGTGCCAGGAGCATTAGCCGAAACTAACCCTCGTCTTGACGAACGATTAGAACCTGAAGTTTTCTGATTAGATTTGCCTGAAGCGGAAAAATCGGGACATAAGTCTAGCCTTGTCTTAGCAGACTAAGCACGCGTCTCGATAAATGCAGAAAGATTCTCGAAGGTTGAAAACCCTGTTACTGACTCCTGAGAAATGCACCAACTCTTGGCCGTTTCCGGGTCTAGCTTTCGCTCCACTAAATAAACGAGCCAGCAATCCGATTCCTTGACTGGCCACTTTATGTCTAAACAAAATAGCTAAGACTGCCGTATGCAGTAGTCCAATTAAATCTTCAGCAGATTCCTTAGCGAGTTTTAGATTTATGAGAAGATCCATATACGTGTGCATACGAGTAAAAGGATTATCGTAACAATGAACCAATTTCATCATAAGACGTACCGGTCCGGATTCGAGTAGAGCTTCCGCGTTGCGATAATTTTTTTAAGAGACTGCTCGTTCGGGTCTCGTGTCCTGGGCCTTTTATACTTGATATCACCGAAGATCGTGTGGCTAATCAAAAGCTTAGATGCTGCATATTTTCTTATATGGTGTTCGCTTATCTCTCTCGTTTCGTCTCTTGCGTGCTCTAGGCATCCTCACAGTTACCCTTGATGTACGTTTATTAGTGGCTATGAGAGTAACGCTTGACTAATAAGAAGGCTTGGACACTGCAGTATCCTTATTTGGAGTTTCTCTTACTCCCCTACGCACAGTGTCTTCTCTCTTCTTTTCTTTTGGCTACTATCGTCGACTTCTAAATCTTATCCCTCTTTTGACACGTGCAGGTGTACCATTACCTACTTTTGTCCGCAAGCCTTTTATTGTTTACGTGCCATGGGTCTGTGTTCGTCGTATACAGGTGGTAAGCACGTGAGGGGTACGTGCAACTCTTCGGGAGTCCGGAGGCAAATGCCTCCACTGACTCTTACACGCGTTTTCCTCCTTCGCTGACTGTCGCCTTTCCCTGATTTTTTGTGTACACGTAAGTATGCATAATATCGTCCGGATATTTCAGAAATGGTTCCTAATAGCATCTACCTGTTCAGTGTTCGGGAGTGCGGAGGCAAATACCTCCCTTCATTGACTCTTCTCGATCTTATGCGCGTTATTTTCCTTCGCTGACTGTCGCTTTCCTCTGATTCTGTGTGTATTTTTTATGTGTATGTATGCGTAATAGCACTGGGGTGTGATTTTTCTTTTATTTAAGCTTAAGTTTTCCATTGCCACATTTTATAATCTTTATTAATATTATTTATTTCTATTCAGATTTTTTCGTGGTTTTGCTCACATTTCGATGTGAACGAAACCACTAGGTGGCTCAGGTTGTGCGCGACCAACACTCCTACCTTCACCTCGTGTACTGCTCTTAATTTTCAGTTAAGTCCTAGTGCCATTCTTGAATTCTTTTCCCTTTGGTCGCAAGTAGGGATCCAAGTATCGGTCCTTTCGCAGGAAAAGCCCATTATTAGTAAGATCCCTTCAGCTGATTGATTGCCCCTGTTAGAAAAATCTGCATTTGCAGAAGAGCGCTTTTAATGGGAATCCTATCATTCATGCTCTCCCTTCAGGTTTGACTTAGGACCCTGAGGCCTCACCGGGCGAGCCCCGCCACTGGTACGAACGAGGATACGTCAAGGAAGCAGTACTTCAAAGAAGGAACAAAGCGTCGCAAAACTGACAATCAAGTAAGTGTTGAACTGACAAGCAAAGAGCGCAATAGTATATTACAGTACAAGAGGCAAAAGTTGAAGTTCTGCCACCGCGTGAAGTTGGCGCCCGAGACAAAGACGAGTTCTTTTTACTGCCGACAATTAGAATAACCATAATAATAGCATTGAGCTTATTTTAACAGCGTGTTAATTGTTTAACATAACGTGCATAATTTTAATAAATTAATTTAAACAAAGACTATGTATCTATATATATTATTAATTATTATTAAGAAATTTGTCAAATACAAAAGAACAGTTATCAAACGTACAGTTATTAAACGTACAACTATTGTAAATACACATCTTTCATCTTCAAAAACAGATTGTGTTTTAGGGCGAATAATAGACGAGTTTTGAGGAAATTGATCATCTACATGATCATCTATTTTTTTCTTTTATTTTGCATTTCAGTGGGTCAAATAATATCCACTTTTATTAGAGGATGCAAGAAGAAAGCTTTCGGACTTTTATTATTGAAAGTAGACGTTGGTTCTGGCATTTTTCCTGCATTTGCAGTAACAAAATCAGTTACTTTGTTTGCATCTAAAATAAATAATCAGTCAAGAAATAATTCTCAAAAAAGTTTAATTAGTCGATAATGAAATGACGTGTTCTTGCTACCTGTCAGTTGCTGAAGCTCATTCACATCAAAGTTTTCAGAGAAATCGCCCCAAATTAAATCGCCCCAATCATTAGGCTCAGTATCTTGATTTGAAATAATCGGAGAACTGGCTTTACTAGTGGATGGTCTTGGATTAATGTTGGATGTTTCAGCTGCATAGATATTATTAAGTTTGATCAATTGCATATTAGCACCTAATTCAGATAATAGTGTAGCTGCAGTCTCCCGAAAACAATGTCCAGTGTACTTTTTAGCATTTACTAAACCTAAATATGTAGCGATAATAAAAGAAACTTCGCCAATTTTTTTAATACCTATGATCTGGCGAGTACACTTTCCTTCTTTAAATTGAATAAATAATCTATCCGTGAATTTTTCTGGTGGCCTTAGTGAAATGTACTTTTTAACCTTATCATAAAAAAGTTCTCCTACTATAAACTCTTGCGTATGATCGTCTTTTTTCTCAGCACTGATACAATAAATCGTTTTTGTTCATCTTTAACGTCATCGGGTTTGGGACTCGTCAGTTCTTCGCACCGTAGTCCGCTACAAACTTCAAACATCAGAATAACCTGAAATCATTGTAATTATAAGAATCTAATGAAAAATAGTATAAAAGAGGCAATAGAGTACGTGCTAAGTTAAAAATTGCTTGTATACATTTTCAAGTTACATGTATACAATTATTTATAATGTAAATAATTCAAATTACCTTTGAAGCTAAATCGACTTAATCTGGGGCGTTATTAATAAACTGATCGTTTGTTATTATTTTTCAATAAAGATTATAAATTTAAAAATCCACTGATGTCAAGATTTTCTTTAGTATTTTAAGTTTTTCTCAGCATAGACCATATGCTCCAAAGAGTTGGTGGCACTAAATTTTCTTTCAATTCTGTGAAATATTATTATATAAACATTATTATTTCGAAAACGATGAGAAAACAACGTACTTTCCATTAGGACATTAAGAAATTCTCATTTTTTTGCAAATGAACTTTGCGGGAAAAGTGACCATTTTGGTTGAGTATAAAATATTTCAATTTTTTCAAAATTATTAATATATTTGAAAATAAATTAAAATAATATATATTTGTATAAATAATTGTATACGTGTAATTTTTTCTTTTACTTCACAGGTAGTATGTATTCATCCAGCCCCGTTGGAGATGATGGAGACAAATCAATTTCATGCTTTAGAAAAAAGGTTAATGACTCTCGAGCGAGAGCTATATGATCACAAAAAAGCTATGTGCACAGCTCCATGTTTAGCGCTTTTGGAGCTTAAAAGGCAAGTGGATTCATTTAAAAAAAAACTTGAAACAACAGAGCACCTTAGCTGGCTGGGTAAGCTGATTTATATATATATATATATATATATATATATATATATATATATATATATTTGCATTTTCAACATATTAGATTGAGTAAGCTTCTGCAGCTCCACCTAGAATTATTATATCTAGAGATAAATTGCGGTGCGCACTATATACCTAAATACCAGCATTATTGATCCTCGATTCCAATAACTTACAGTTGTATTCATGGTTTTTGTGTTATGGTGCTTTCATAGTAGTGAGTGCGCTAGGGTATTTAAAAATTCGGTCTGGGCACGGGCGAATGCGCTAGAAAAGTTGAAGATTGACGAGGATGCATCAGCAAGTAAGGTCTTGCCTCTGAGACTACAAGGGATCTCGACCTCGGTAAATTTTACAATGGTAAATAGCAGCGCCTATGCGCGTGTGTTATTAGTGAAAGCACGAGATGTGATCGCAAACGTCCACCGATGCTCGTTATCACTTCGTCCGTTAGGTGCTATCCCCATGCGCTTGCGTAGCTGGGTATTGACCTCGTACGCTAATGCCTGATGGCGACGCTAGTGAGGCCCGAGGGCCTTGTTGCTCCGCTTGTGCACCAACGGCTATCTTCATGGTGTGTGGGCTACGCGCGGGTATCCTCAAGTGCGCGCGGCTACCCTCGTGTATAGGCTGCCCCCTCGTAAGCAATCGACCCGCTCGTGGGCAAGCGACCCGTATGTGTCCCAACACTGCTTCTAACTCGAGAAAGATTCTAACACGGAAGACCACCGAACACACCTGCATTCGGACATACTATGTCATATGTATAGCGCAATGATTTGGCCTGGTTAGAAAATAGGTTAGGCTGCTTCAGAAATCTTTGCCTGTGTGACCTGTGTCATTTCGCTATATATATATATATATATATATATATATATATATATATATATATGTGTGTGTGTGTGAAAGTCGAAGTTTCAGACCATAAATCATGATATACACCAAAGTTTGAGGACATCTGCGAAGTTTGGGGACGGTCCAAGTTACAACTAAAGAAACTAAACATTAGGTAAAAAAACTCTGATACACAATTCAGTTCTGGATCTAGAAACTCCCAATTAAAATCTGAAAGAAGCATATGGGCCCAACCCTCCGACTTAGCGTTCTAGGAATTCAGTATACACTAAAGGTAAAGTGCTTACAATCAGGCAAAATAGATCCTAAGTTTGGAAACACGTTTATATGTTCAACTCAGACAAGGGCGTTAGATTTTACAATAAGAATCTGATAGATAAAAGAAACTTGAGTTTATCGGTGCATGCTGTATAGTGTTAAATATATTCATAGAACATTGATCAAATAATTGCTTAAGAAAGTTTTAGAACACAAGAAAACTAAAGTCATTGATTAAATCTATCAGCAAAAATAAACAACAAAGAAAATATAAACATTAAGTTAAAATTTGCATAGATGCACGATTTAATTTTCGTACAAAATACATTTTTTTAAACTTTGATAAGAGCATAAACACAACCCTAGAACTTAGCGACTAAAAAATTTGGTATCTATCTATTGTGTCTGTCTAATAATAATGTAAACATAGAAAAAATTTTCCTAAAATTAGGTACGCGTATAAACGTTCAACTCAGACTAAAGCGCTAATAATACAATAAAATTTTAATGGATCTACGCTTTTAAATCTGATTGGTGCATGCTATATAACGTGAACGTATGCATATGACTTTGCTTTAATAGTTAATCTAATCCAGCAGCAAAAATGAACAAAAGAAAAAACACAAAAATTAAGTTAAAAATAATAGTATGCACAATTTAATTCTCCTTCAAGATTGAATTAATTGAATCTTTAGAAAAGCATCGGCACAACTCTCGAATTAGGCGTCCTCAAAATTCGGTACACATATATAGTTTTGGACTTGTAATGAGGTGTACATATACAATTATGTTCCTGAACTTAGGTTGGCGTAAAAATTATTAACTGAGACACAACCGCAGACAGATATACTAAAAATTTAATTATTAAACAATTTTTAAGGTGATAAGTGCAAGCTATACGAACTGAATATACGCATAGAACTTGGCTTGAATAATCGTTTTGAAATAAGATTTTAGTTATTACTGGATACACTATGGTAGATATGCACGTGCAAAAACTATCGCAGTTCATCGAATTAAGTAGCACAAATAAACCAAAGAAAAACATAAACATCAAGGGTCTTAAAAATTTTGTTTACTTGGAATAATTGTTATAAGTCGATAAAACGGCAGGACTTGATGGATACTTTATTGATAATTACTTACGTCAATACAGTCTATAGTTAGTCTAAGCAGCTAAAGTAAACTATAATCATAAAGATTTAAAGGATATTTATCTGCTGGTAATCAACAAATCATAATATTTTTACACTTTCTTTATTTTTACAGTAATACACGTACAACATATATGTTATTGAAAATATAAAATAAAAAAAACATGTGCCATTTTTTAATTCTGGGTCTTTTTAAGTTATGAAGACTTCAAATAACTATATCTTGAAGTGGCGATCATTTTTTATATTTTTTTTAGATCCATCTAATTAATCTTATTCTAATATAGACGCAACTTGACAAATAAAATAACTCTTAAACTTTGTTTTATTTACTAGATTTTCAAAGCCTTCTACTTTTTTATCTAGTTATTCAACCAGAACTTATTATTAGGACGGTTTTTACCGTGTTACATGTTTCACATGTTTACGAAAGTTACGAAAGTTGAGAATTGTAATGTTTACTCTAGTTCTTTGGCTCAACATACCTTTTTTTTACTCTTATTATATTTATGTAATTTAATCTTCAATATCATTATTATGATCAATGAAATTATAGTGAAAATGTTCTACCTTAAGTACCTTAAGTAATTACGACTTTATGTAACTAATACGGGTCTTATTCTGATAGTTATTAAACAAGAATCTAAAATTTAATTAATTCAATTTTTCAGGTATGACATGTCTAACGTGTTTATGTAACGGAAACAATAAAAAAAAACACTTATTCATAAAAAAAGTCTTGACTAATAGATATCTTTTGAAACTCTATTAAAATTTTAAGATATTCAGTCCATCCTTTTAGTTCTTCTTCGCTATTCAAATTGTGAAAGATCTAATGTATTATTGCGATATTTTTTTGCTGGTTATTGAACCATGACTTAACTTTGGCACGATTTTTGTTAGACAACAAAGAACTATTCTTGCTTAATAGATCGTCAATCTCTTTTGCTGCTGGACATGCTGCAGAATTTATATAAGATTTAAAAGCATTAAATACTGCCTTTTTTTATTCGGATGTCCAAGTGTCTGAAATAGTGCATATAAATTGATTTACTAATTGAACTTAAGCTTTTAAAAATAAAACATTTTAGAGTTTCAATTGGAGGGTGATTAAGAGTGGTAGAGAGTGTACGGTGGTGCGTATGTTGGGAGAGGTTTAGAGCGGAGAGGTAGTGAGAAGAGTGTGTTTGAGTGAAGTGATAAGTAGTGAAAAGATAAGGGTCAGACTAGATAATAAGGGTTAAAGGATAGATACAGGGTTAAGCAGTAAAAAAGGGTTGAAAGAGAAGATTAAACAGGAAGGTTAGGAAGGTCGCGAAAAGAATAGCTATAGGAGTGAAGTTGGCGGAGTACTTAATAGGGAGATCTGGGGAATTATTGGAACGGGGCCAGAAGCGAGGAAAAAAGAACAGATCTTCGGAGCACCAGTAGAACTAGAGGATTCCCTAGCGGCAGCGGCGGGTATCAGAGAAAAAACTCTCATAGGATCCAGAGAAGGAAGAAGGGAAAGAGGGAGGAGAGTTATAGGAACAAGAGGTTCAAGGCAGAGGAATTTAGAAGAGAGTTTTAAGCAGACTAAGGAAAGTGGACAGAAGAGGATGATGAGAAGCCCAAAGGAAGCACGGAATAAGGTAAAGAAAGAAAAGGTGGGAGATACTAGAAAAGAGATGGGAGGTACTAGAAAACCCGTTCGCGAAAAGCGCAAAAATACAGAGGTCGCTGAAAATGATAAACAAGGAAATGAAGACAATAGAAGGTACATTGAAGGAGAAGAAAGAAGAGAGAAGAAGAGACAAAGTAGAGTTGAAAGAGACCCTGCAGAGAGATTGAGAAAGAGAAAGAGGGGGAGCAAAGAGGCATTAAGGAAGGAGATGGAAGGCTCGTTGGAGAAAGAGAAGAGAGCAGGAAGGGGTGGAGAAGAAACTCGAGGCTCGGAATGAGCTAGTGAAGAAGGGAAACGGAGAGATCAGCTTCGCAGGGGCCACGGAGGCAGAGGTAGGCAACGCAGAAGTAGGGATAGGTTGGAGGCAACTAGAGGAGCTGGAATAGAAAATAGAGAAATGGAAGAGGGCCAGGAAGAGAACCAAAATAGTGATAGCAGGATGGCAAAAGAACAAGTGGGCCAAAAAGGCAGCAGAGAAATGGCTACAGAGCAGGCTAGGACTGGTTGTGCCTTAAAGAGGACATAAGGGTGATAAGAGAAAAAATAAATAGATTTGGGATGGAATGTAAGAACTGGGAGGACAACAAAAGCATAATAAGGACGAAAGCTGGGCTAAGAGGGTCGGACATCTTTATCGATCACGATTCAACTTGGAAAGAAAGGAGGAATAAGGATAAAATAAGAGAGTTGGCGAGAGAAAAGTGAAAAAAGGGTAAAGTGTTGAAGACGGGATATAGCAAGTTATCAGGAAGGAGGAGCAAAGAAGGAGATTAAGATAAGGGTGATTAGCTGGAACGTGGCAGGGATAAGGGGGCGAAGGTGGAGACTTGGAATTACCTTAGGAGCTTATATGTCAACAGCTTAATATGTCAACAAGAAACATGGATAGAAGATATAGAAGGGGATTCCTAGAAGAAAGGGCTAAAAGGATATTAAATTGGTGCAAGGGGGAAAAAGGAGAAGGAAGGGGAAGAATGAAGGGGGTATAATGATGGCAGTAAAATTAGGAGGCAAAGGAGATGAGGTAATGGGGTTAGAGATGAACTCCAAAGAGTTCATAGGAGCCCGCATGAAGCAGAAAAGAGAATCATATGGGACAGGGACATTCCACATGAGGAAGGAGAGAAGGAAAAACTATAGGAAGCTAGTGAAAATGGTGGAGAGAGCCAGAGGGAAGGAATTGCTGCGGTGTGGGGATATATGTTAGAGCAGGTGAAGAGGGTAAAGGACTGGATGAGGAGGGACTAGTAGAGACAAGGAAATCGAAGGAAAGAAGGATATATAATCAAGGAGAGGAGCAGGTTAAGAGGGTTATAGAATTGGGGCAAGCATACTGAACGGGAACACTGTAAGGGATAAGAAGGGAGAATATACACACATAGATAGAGAATATACATAAATGAAGATGGTCGGGGATGGGTGGAAAAGGTGGACAGACCATATTCCTCTGAAGATAGAGGTGGCAAAAGGGAGATGTGCGATAGAGAAGGAAGAGGGTGCAGTGAAGAGGGTGACTTCGTGGTCAGAAAAAGTGATAGAAAAGTGTAGGAAGAAATTGGAAGAGGGAGAAGAAGCAAGCATCTGGAAAGACTTGAAGGTAAAGGTGGGAAGAGCTGTACAGGAGAGGAAAAAAAGATGGGCCGCAAGAAAAGGAATGCATGATGCGACGAGGAATGCAGGTTAAAAAAAAGCAGATGTAAGAAAGCTGGGGAGGGAAATAAAAAACTAAGAAGGGAGATCAGTTTTCATCAAAGCCAAAAAAGAATGGAGGATGATGGTAGAGAGAAAGAAGGAGGAAGAGATGGAGAAGAAGATAAATAAGGCGGATTATTAAATGTTTGTATTAAATTATCTTATCAACTTGTAATAAAGTAAAATTGATAAATAAAACTCACTCCTTTGATGTTTAACATCTGATTCAATAGTCTCTTCGTTAGATTCATCATGTTCTTCAATGTTGCTTAATTGCTGTTTCTTATTAGATTTTGTATTAGTGTGAGTACCTAAATAACAAAAAAATGTTTAATACAATGCAAATACGTGAGTATATTTCTTTTTATAACCCACGCATCTGAAGTGAATGGGAAGCTTCTTAGTTCGAGCGTGCGGAAGAAAATATAAACTCTCTCCCTAGGGGAAAACGGCCATTCCTTACTGCTACTCAAAATTGATCAAATTTTGGAGGTTTTACAAAATATTATGATAAAAACATTTGTTTAGTCTTATCATGACTGAAATTTAAAAAAGACGCACGATTGAAGACAAATTTGCACGACTCAAAATTCACAACTTTCCATTCACTCTCAATACAGAAAAATGAGCCTTTATCTGCACTTTTCAAGAAAAGCACAGTGTTTAAAAAGAGGGGGGAGATGTATTTTCTAGCTCGCATGACATTTGGGCACTAAAATCCTAGTCGTGCTTCAATCTCGCCCTTACTAGAAATAGCTCTACCCCTTCTCCCTGGTTGCACACTATACTATTTCTTTTATTTACCTGATGTCTTTATTGTACTAGTAGATTGATTGTCATCGTGCCATATTTTACTCTCATCGGGAAGATTACATTGGGCTTTTTCAAGGTATTGGGAAATTTCCATAAGATCTCTTAATTTGTCAGGCAACCTGTAAAAATCTCTTGCTATGTGTGCTATCTTTGTGTCCCATAAATTTAGCAAGACTCGAAACTTCTTGATCTGACAATTCAGCAGAGCAGAAAGTGGCTAAGTGCTTTCTAAGAAAAGTTCCTCTAACTTTAAGATGATTTTTAACTCCAGAATTTTCTGCATAACTCGGCAATATTTGTGTCGCTCGTATGTACCGAGGCCGATTAACATTGTTACTAGGCAACCCAAACAGATAAGGATTCTCTGGTGTTAAGCTAAACAAATGTCTGTTATCCTTCAGGTAATCAATGCACTCTTGCATTTCATTTGTGACTATGCAAGGCACTAATCTACCCTTCTTTCCTCTCATCGAATATCTAACGTATTTTGATACTGTCTCTCGCGATGTTGTAGTCAATTTTTTAAAAAGGTCTGGATCACTTTCTTCGGTAATATTATATTTTGTATTTAAATTATCTAATGTAATCCTTTCAATATCACCTGCTCTTTTCCGATTAAACATCATTATTTGTAAAAGAGTACTTTCAGACAACAATCTGTAATCATTATCAGAATATGACTCCTTTAAAGCTGCTAAACTTTCATTTCTCACGCCCTGTATGTGCAAAGCAACTCTACGAATCTCTTCTACACTCGGTAGAACATCTTTTGATTGTGTACATTTTCTTAGAATTTGTGATTCCTCTACTGTTTTATTGACATCATATGCTATATTGTCCTCTCTTAGTTCTAAGAAATAGTCGACTATTTTTTTCTGCTTAAGCTTGTTTTCTTTAATGAGTTGACTTCGCAACGTTAAAGCCACTTGCTTTAGCAACGTTCCTAATTGGAATGCTGTGTAGGCACTGTTAAAGACGCCTCGCTTATCGTCATAATTAGCAACTGCATAAATTGCTTTTACACAATCATCATAGTACCGATGATTAATCACAGAAGTGAAATCTGTTATATTTTTGTTAATTTTTCTGATTTCAGTAAGAAATCTTCCTAAAGTTCTAAGTCAATTTCTGATCATATCTTGCTGATATTGTGGTTTGTACTTTGTACACAATTTGTTACCGTATAAAATAATCAGTTTGTCATATCTTATACATTTCGTAATATTGTCTTCTCTTAAAACAGGAAATACAACGTTTCTTAATACATCTGACGCTTCACTGTGAATTCTGCCCATAACTTGTCTACCCATTACTCGATATGTACGTGAATTTTTTATCGAATTATCTTCTTCGTCTTTACAATTTCTTATGTGAATGTAAGATGAACGATTGTTTAAATATTTGCCACACTGCGGACAAGCACTATAACTATCAGCGTCTTTTTGACGTTTTTCATTTGGTCTTCTTGATACTATCAAGGTTACAGAGTTGTATATTTCTTGTGAATTGTGCAAAAAATCACCTCTTGTTCTAATTATCTCAATAATTTTTTTCGCTCGCTTGATCCACGTGGTAAGTTCAAAAATTCTTGTACAGCTTTCTTGTCTTTATGGGTTGCTAAATGTCTTCCAATTTTTTTTTTCATTTGTAGGCAGAAAATACAAAAATGATATTTATCATCAGCATTGCCATCATTTGAAACTTCAACAATAAGATTTTCGTCGCCAAGTCCACTAGATCCTTTCTTGTTTAAGGATTCTATACATTTTTTATTACCATCCTTTAAAATGGAAATTTCACCGAAACTATCATCTGTACTCACTACAGAATTATTGTTTTGATTAGCATTAATAGAGTCGGTATTACTTGCTTCAATTGAGACGTTATTACTTGGAACGTAACTTTCATCTGTATCATCTACATCAGGTAAATCTGAAATAAAGATGTTATCTATATTCTAACCTAATATTGATTATATAATGTGTATTTTTTTAATTAATAGAAAAGAATATTTTTGCTATATAAACTGATAAAATTAACTCGGAGATAATTCCTTTTTACACAATCTCAACAAGTTTTAAGAACAAATTCATTTAATTATGAAAATTAATTACATTCTAATCAAGTAAAAATAATTATAAATGTATATGAAAACCTCAAAAATATTCTCTATTTACAGAGTAAATAGAGAATATTTTTCAAGTTAAAAAAAAGTTTTTTTTTAGATTTGACGATTATCAATATGCTTATATTGAGCTAGTTTTTTAGGAAGAGTGAATTGCTAGTATTTACCAACAGTCGACTTGGTCTGTTTTTTAGTAGTTGTGTCTAAATCTGGGCAATCTGTAGCTAGCGCCTCCAATATGGTATCCTCCAGGTTAGCGTCTGCTACTTCGCTTACGTTTAAGATCTCATCATGAAGAGTAGAAAGATCAAGATCTTCATCAAATGGTTTTGAATGGTTGCCCGCTCTAAAATATATAATATTTATAAAATATTTATAAATAAAATATATATATATATATATATATATATATATATATATATATATTCTTAATCTTGAATAACGGCAGTGAGCATTACATTATTTACAGGGCAATAAAGGTCAAAACATGTTTATCAGCGCGTATGTAAAAATAGAAGAAGATTTTCATAATGTAGTATGAAAATCTTCTTCTAAATACTCACAATCAAAAACGTATCTGTTGTTTAGTATTAAATATTAGAATGATAATATAATTGTTTAGAGTACTAGGAAATCTAAAGGTCCTTTATACACTCCATATCATGCCATCAATTATTAATGTTTCCAGAAAGATTTCAAATTTTGCTGCCTGCTGAAAACTAATAGTTCGAAGAGTTTGTAGGTTTTGTAATAAAATTCGCGTTTCTAAATTCTTGTACTAGGCGACTTATCATCAATAAAATGCTTCAAAACAGAGTCAATTACTATTTTAAGAGAGGATAAAATACTTATAGGATACTTTTAACCTAAGTTGGCATTTTATTACCTGGCGCTGTGGTATCACTATCGCTATGCTCAGGCGCCAACTACGTGCCGTGTAGTGCCTAATAAAGTGCCGCTTAGGTCACACGTACCGAAATGTATTATTAAAACTTGTAAGAGAGACAGAAACACTGCGCAGCTATATAGTTATAGTGATGGCATGGGATGAAAATTCTGAATTGCTGTATCCTAGAAAAAGCCTGGTTTGCCCTATCCAGCTTTTTTATGATACTTTTCAAGGTATTCTTTATGGTAGCACAAAAAGAAAAGAGCAGGATATTCGCTACACGAGGGATTAAGCAATGGTGATGCTCATTTTGTGTAGTGATTATTGTTCTTCTTAGGCAGGACCTTTTACAGTGAAGTCCTATTTAAGGCTGGAATGCAAGGGGCCACCGTAAGTTACTTCTTGAATGTATCTACAGGACAAATGGATGCATCTATCTAATCATAATTAACATTTATGTCGCAACACAACAGACACTCTTGTAAATATATTGAAGAATATCCGCATTAGTAAAATTTTTCATCGTTACACATTAAAAAGTGGCTCAGGGAAAATGGCCATTGCAATCGCACGTAACATGCACTGCCCATATTACCAAACAAAACTTAAATTCCAAATCATAATACAAAACTTGAAAATTACCTCATTACTTCAGATTAAATAGTTTCATTGTCTCCACTGCTATTAGTGATAATTTCTTTATCATTTCCAAATTTCTGAATCCATTGAGAATCTTTTCCGGATAAAACATCACGAAAAATTTTTGACACATCAGTATTTTTCTTTCATTGTTACCGTTACTGTCTTAAAAAATAACATTTTAATGTTAATTTTAGAAATAGTTAATATATTATAAAAATAAGTAATTTTCCCATATTATCATAACTTTGGCTACTCACCGTCGGCAGTAATAACTTCTAGTTTTGTGGATTTAGACAATAGATGAGATTTTAGTACAGGTATATTAAATTTCTGTTCCACAGTTTCAACAGCTACAATTTTTGGTTTATTTGAGCTGCTCTGTAAGAAAGTACAGTTGTATTTAACAGTTTTCGTAGAAAACAGGCCACAAAGTAATTTCTACGTCTAGGAGTTGTAAGCCATTGCAGTTCACGTCTCTTCTTACCATGGATGTACCAAATTTCAATGTTTACAAGTCTCTGTATTTCTTGGGTCAGATCACAATATACAACTAAGCACTAATCGATGATTGGGAATAGAATCGCTTACACAAGATGTTTGTGCAGCCTGAAAAAGGGGGGAAGGAGAGAAAGAGAGAGAGAGAGAGAGAGAGAGAGAGAGAGAGAGAGAGAGAGAGAGAGAGAGAGAGAGAGAGAGAGAGAGTAAGCAAAGAGGCAAAGAAACAGATTAGAGCACTTGAGACTAGTATTCGAAGGAAACAACTTACCATTTGCATTTTCATCAACGTCATTAGATAGGGTACTTGTCGATTGTGTTAATATTTCCAATTCTGGTGAGCTGAATGTCACATTTCGTATTTTCTTTTCATTAGACATTTTCTTTCCAGCAGTTTCTCTTAAAAATGCAGTTTCACAATTTTCATTTATATTGATTTCTAAATCGACTGTACTGTTATTTTCCTGAGGATTTTCGATCTTATCAGCATTCACCTCTGCTAACAGAAATAATGCGTTATTTTGCGTAACTGCTATAAAAAGTTAGACTTAAGATAGAGCAAATAAAGAGTTTATTTTGCATTTTAAGGGCTCGTGCAATGACATTTTTATCTCGTCCAAAACCGAAGTTAAAATAAAAGACTAGGAAAATAATAAAGAACGCAGAAACCCATGCATGCATCATGAAAACCATAGCGTGCATTAATAGTTAAGTAGGCTTCTTGACCTTGTGTCATTGCAGTACTCAGCTTTGGACTGTGTACGTTTTATGTGTTTTCTAGTTCAAAGAAGTGGTCTCTAGCAAGTTTTTTGAAAGTGACGGTGGATGAGGCGTATCTGATGTGTGATGGCAGGTTATTCATAGGTATGAGGCGCTGATATGGAACGATTTCCTCAGCGTCTCCGTCGCGAAGGCAGGAATTTCCAGAGGTATCACCTCGCCCCTCACAGGCCGGAGTGTGACGCGGAAGTCAAAATAGGCCAATACGTATGATGGTACGACCAAGTTAAACATTTTACGTAGCAAACAAGCTGTGAAGTACTTCCTGCGTCCGACAGTGGTTAGCCACTGCAGCTCCCGCCTGTACTGGGAGATGTGCTCATCTCTCCTTACACCATAGATGTACCGACTCCCTGTGTTCACGAGTCTCTGCAGTTTTAAGTCGAGTTCCTGCTTCAGGTCACAGTATACAAGAAAACAGTAGTCGATGATTAGAAATAGTAGTGCTTGCACAAGATGTTTGCGCAACCTGAGATTGGTACTCTTTCTGAAAAAGTAGAGCCTGTACATTAGCGAGTGAGCACGCTTACACACTTGTGTAACGTATTCTTTCCATGTAAGTTTAGAGTCAAGCACCAATCTCAGATTACGCACAGAGGAGTCAAAGCTGACACCCCCGATCTCAATGAAAGTGTTAGCTGTTAAGGGAAGTAAATTTATGTAGTAGGGGGAGCCCAGGACTATTGCTTTGGTTTTACTAACATTGAGTTTGAGCCTATTTTGCGCAGCCCAGCCCATTATCCTCTCAGCATTAGCAGTCATCTTGTTTGATAAAGAGTCGAGCACTTCGAGGTCGCATTGGCTGTAAATTTGCAAATCATCCGCATAGATAAGATGGGAAACATCGGAATCAAGGCAGAAACCGATGTCGTTGATGTACAATGCGAACAGCAAAAGACCTAAAACGGAGCCCTGCGGAACGCCGATGTTAAGATGCTGCGAAGAGGTGCGCTCGCTATTTTCACCAACGACGGCCTGCTCTCTCCTAGTGAGATAGGAGGTAAACCAGTAGATGACCTGCTTAGAGAAGCCGAAGGGAGATAGCTTTCTCAGGAGCCAGACGTGTCAAACGTCTTGCTGAAGTCAAAGAGGAGGAAAAGTGTCACTTTCTTTTTGTTTATCCCAATCCTGACATCATCAGTTAGCTTAATTAGGCCAGACTGAGTGCCGTGGCCAGTGCGGAAGCCTGTTTGGAAGCTGTTGAAGTGAGAGAGAGAGAGAGAGAGAAATAGACTAACCTTAAGCAAAGAAGAGAGGAAAGAGATTAAAGCAATGTTTGAGCTAAATACCTTACCAAATGTAATATCATCAACATCATTAGATAGGGTACTTGTCGTTTTTGTTAATTTTTCAGATTTAGGTGAGCTAGATATTACATCTAGTATTTCCTTTTTATTAAAACCTTCTTCTTCAGCAGTTTCTGTTAAAAATGCAGTTTCACAATTTTCATTTATAGCGATTTCTAAATCTACTGTCTTGTTATTTTCCTCAGGATATTCGGTCTTATCAGCATTCACCTCTGCTAACAGAAATAATGCGTTATTTTACGTAACTGCTATAAAAGGTTAGACTTAAGATAGAGCAAAAAAGAAAGCTAGTTGTGATATTTTAAGGGCTCGTGCAATCACATATTTATCATAGCTAGTATCTCATTTATAATAAAAGACTAAGAACATAATTAAAAACACAAAGATATTTGCATGAGGCACAAAAACTATGGTGTTTACCAAGAGATAAGCGGGCTTTTTGACGTCGTGTGGTTGCAGCCCTTGGCTTTGGCTCGCAAAAGCACTGTCCTTCGGCTAGTGCTTTAAAGTCCAAACCTGGTCTAAAAAAGCCCACTTTACGCCCTTTATACATAATATACTATTGAGATAGTGTCGCGCACGGTACTCAGTTGATAAAACTATTCTAGAAATTTTCAGGTAAGGTAAATGTTAGACTCACTTGTTACTGTCTTATTCTTTTTAGGTGGCATAAGCCATGGAAATTAATTAAGTACTTCACGCCGTTTTTCATTGTAGTCGAAGGTTATTTCATAACCCGCTGGAATTTTTTCATCAGCCATTAAAATAATATGGGGTACTCCTTCAATGTCTAATACTTGAGGAATTAAGTTCGGATTATTCGAATGATTGATGAGTCTGATAAGGTACTTTGATTCAATAGTTGCATCAATACTATAACAAACAAACAAATTGATTATATTAGAAAAAAGAATAGATTTATTCCGCTAGTTATTAAATAAAACTTCATTAGTCCGACGTTTTGCAGTTATCATAAAATACTAGGAAACTAATAAAAAACGCAAAAATTCACTCATGCGTCAGAAAAACTATAGTATGCACCAACAGTTAAGTAGTCTTCTTGACCTGTGTGGTTGCAGCCTTCGTCTTCAGTTTCCCTAGCTCAGTGTGGCACAGTATAGCACAGTATAATATGACACAATGTACCAAAAATTTTGAAAATGAAAATATATTTTAAAAGTTATGTAGAAATTTTAATACAGTCTGGCATAAATTGGCACTGGAAATTTAGAATAGTATGACACAACTTGACATAATATGACATAGCTTGGCAGCGTTAGGCATAGTTTGTCACAGATTGACATAGTATTGCTATGCCTCACCCGTATTGTTCATCATGAGTAGCTTAGAAGAACTCTTAAATATTATAATACAAACAATTTTAAGTTTCTTAAGACTTGAAAATGGCTTATCCAGTAACGAAAATGGTTTAAAAATTTACTACAGTTTTACTCTTTAAAAGGTAGAAATTGTTATACTAATAAGAATATAGCTCAGTCAGTTAAGCATTCAGCTGGCACGCAGGCGACCCCAGTGCGATCCCATCTCGGGTCACTTATTCTTTTTTATTGTATAATGGAGATTATGCCATATTATGCCAGGTTGTGCCATACTATACCATACCAAACTGTGTTCGAAATTTGTAAAAAAATCGAGAAAAATATTTTTACTTCTAAAAATATAATATTGTGCCATACTGGGCCATACTGCTTTACTGAGCCACACAGTGCCAAACTCAGCAAAATAATATTCGTTTTTCAGTTTCATCAACATCCGAACAGTCGTTTGCGTAGATTCCGTAACTGAAAGTCTTGAGAACGCGATTTTTCATAATACTAGGTGGTAATTTTATGAATATGAAATGATGAATAACTTTTTCTGCATCGATGTTTAAAAACTTTGAAAATTTGTATGAATGAGTTTGAGGTAAAAATATACAAGTATGCGAAATTACATAATTTTCTGAACACTAATTAAAAACTGCTAGTATTTTCTTAAAAGCCGACATAACCAAATCAAGTGGATTTTCTAAAACGTCCTAAATTCTAGAATTCTGGCTTACTAAAGCTTAAAAACTGTTTAGCTTAACCACGGACTTTACTCTGCGTTACTATATTGCTTTTAGCACGAAAAGTTCTAATTGATTTCTGACTTCATGCCAATAGTGAGCTAATAAATAACTGAAAACAGTAAGTAAATTTCAGCTAGCAATAGATAGATACAGCTATCAATTGTATTATCGTCGTCTCTAACAAAGACTCCAAAATTTTGCACTCCTGTGTGTATGGATAACCATTATGAATCAGTGTGCAAAGTTTCATTAATTTCCTAAGAAAATTATTTTAATCATGAACCTCCTTCAAAAATGAGAAATCTGCTATAGTCGTCGTTCTGGAGATGTGAAATGTGTTCGCGTTAACCGCATGATATGTGCTACTCTTTTTGGCAAAGATGTAAAACGTGTTAGTCTTTGAGGCAACTTTTGAAATGTGTTAGTTTACATCGGGAGATCGCTTAATGAGTTAGTCTTCACGGCAAGAGATGAAATGTGATATTCTTCGTTAGAAACGACGATATACAACGCTTAGACGTAAGTGTAAAAAAGTAAAGAAGACTTAGGTGTAAAATATGCTATAACACCTTGATGTGCAATTAGCAATGTGTAATATTTTATAATAATTAATTCTTTTTAATGGATATACATACATATAGATCGATATAATACAAAGCAATATTCTTAATTTCTTACCAGTATTTACTGTCCTTGTATGTAAAATAATACATATAATTTCCAACATTTTTTTTGGCATACGTTTTCTCTCTAGTCACTGCTAATTCTTTTGTTATAAGTTCCTCAATATATTCAATTACGAATTGACCTTTATCAAACGATTTGTTTGTTATAACACCTCTTCCTTTATCTTGGAAATACTCAACCTATAAGAACATTAGATTTGTAATTTACAAGCTGTGTAAAAAATAAATTAAGAATGAAAAACGGCCGACAGGAATAATCGCATTTTTTTGTAAATTATACGTATTACTTTGTATCATATAACATTTTTCAAATTCCTTATTTCATACCTTTAAGCCAGATTCACATCTTTTTTGAACTTCTTGAATTAAAAGCTTATCTTTCGCTTTTTGAACAAGGTTTGTGTATTGTCTCTCTGTAACATAATTTACTATCACAGCAATATTAATATGATTTATGTTATGATCTTACTTATATTATTCACTAGCAAAATTTCTGCGCATTCTGCTTGCTAGAGAGATAGAGACGCAACGCGGAGAGAAAGTAACGCGCGCGAAGAGAGAGAGAGAGAGAGAGAGAGAGAGAGACGCCGTGGTAGTTGACGCGCGTGATAGGAGCTTGCGCCATATACCACTAGTGCGCACCACTATCGCGACCATCTCGTAACGCGCGTGAGGCTCGTTCACACGTGTCGCGTCGCGCAGAGTCCAATACGTCGTAACTGCGCACTGCAGTATTTGTGATTTCTGGCGCCAGGTGGCAAGATAGTAACGACTTAGCCTTACGATCTTCATATTTGGCGGTTTCGTCGCGAGTTTGACGCCGTGAGTTGTAGCGTCGCGGAAACGGGTATAAAGGGTACAGACTAGCGTTCTTACGGGATGCACAGGACCTCGAGTCACGAGGAGACTTCCTCCTCGTACACTTCGTAGTCCCTGGAGCCGAGCACTTAGAGCGTTCGGAGGAACATCATGTGTAGTAAAAAAGTTACCTATAACAAACAAAATATTTGACATTTTTCAATTTTTAAAAAAATTTTTTTATTTAACTGTAGACAACTTTTTAAAATGAAATTTTAATACAAATTCCTACACTCGTGTCAGAATTATATGTATTTCAAGTATTTCTATTAAAGAAAAAGTGCTCTGAGATGCACATATCTTGAGTAAGTCTGTGGTGAGTGAAAGAATGAAAGTTGGGAATTTTGGCCTTCCAAGACATGTTGCACCTGACATATGGTAAATATAAAAAATGTTTGATACTTTCTACAGTACTACTCAACTTTCATCATTATTTAATAAATTATTTAAACAATTTAAGTTTTATATAAAAATAGAATTCAATATCTCATTTTCTTTTAATTTTAAGGTGGTTAGGTGTTTAAGAGTGCTTTATACTTCATACCGTGATGAAGCCGTTAATAAAGCAATTTAATTGGTTGAAAAACAAATATCCGGTTAGTTACAATTTTAAATTTCTAACCTTAAGAAAATAGAGCGCATGAAGCGTATGTTGTTAGCTTATTTTATTGATCAAAAAACCAAAAATTCCTAGAGCAGTTTCTTCAAGCTTTTGTGTCAAAGTGCTTGCGACCAATCAACTTTTCCGACACCACACCAGGGAACAAAACCAATTTTGTTGATAAAAAATTCAAAAATCCCTGAAGCAGGCTTCTTCAAGCTTTCGTGTCAAAGTGCTTGCTATCAATTGACTTTCTACGCCGAAAATCGTGCCTTCGGCATCTGGCGCGTCGCCTTCCAAAACAAAAGCTAATTTATCAATCACTCAGCCTAAAATTTCAGGAGAGGAATTCTTTGATCTATCTTGCAATTGCTCGGGATACTTCAGAGGCACACCATAGATGTACCGAATCCCTGTGTTCACGAGTCTCTGCAGTTTTAAGTCGAGTTCCTGCTTCAGGTCACAGTATACAAGAAAACAGTAGTCGATGATTAGAAATAGTAGTACTTGCACAAGATGTTTGCGCAACCTGAGATTGGTACTCTTTCTGAAAAAGTAGAGCCTGTACATTAGCGAGTGAGCACGCTTACACACTTGTGTAACGTATTCTTTCCATGTAAGTTTAGAGTCAAGCACCAATCTCAGATTACGCACAGAGGAGTCAAAGCTGACACCCCCGATCTCAATGAAAGTGTTAGCTGTTAAGGGAGCTTCGAGCTTCTTCGAGCTTTCGTGTCAAAGTGCTTGCTATCAATTGACTTTCTACGCCGAAAATCGTGCCTTCGGCATCTGGCGCGTCGCCTTCCAAGACAAAAGCTAATTTATCAATCACTCAGCCTAAAATTTCAGGAGAGGAATTCTTTGATCTATGTTGCAATTGCTCGGGATACTTCAGAGGCGTATTGCTTGCAGGCACAAGCCTATTTTTTAATATTGTCCAAAAAAGTCATAAAACTTGCGGTTTTGGATCAGCGGGGTTCATATATGGCTAACATGATCACGTTTTCTTTTTGACAATAGGTAGGATAATTTAATTGACTTGAAACGCTAGCTTATTTTTCCACGAAAAATCATAATAAAAATATATTTGTTTATTTTATTTTAATTCTTTAATTGCTACTTAGTCATGTTTTCTCATGTAAGATTGTTACACGAGGTGTTAAAGAAAATGTCGTCAAAAAAAGTATCTGTGACGACGAATATTATAAAGAATGCATGGGGATCAGAAGCAAGTTTCTCGCCATCAAAAAGTTATGCTGAAAAAAAATCCGAAGCTAACAAGGAAAACTCCAACTATGTGCAAAAGATAGAGGATTATAAAAGATGTTTAAAAGCGACAAAATATAATATTAAATAGTTCAATTTAAATTCAAAAATATAATAAAATATGTCTTGAAGCCACGCTCCGCACCATGGCTGCACCCTGGCCTGCACATATGGATTCTTATTCATCTTTACCCCGCACTCTATTCTGCAGAATCGCATTCTCACTCATCCCGTAGTACCAGTATATTGGAGTTCGCTCCGCTCCCTGGCCTGCACATTTGCATACTTATTCATCTTCGCTCCGCACCCTAGCTAGCACATTCACATTCTCATTCATTCCGCAGGACCAGAACATTGGGGTACACTCCGCGCACTGGCCTGCACATACGCATATTTTTTCATCTTCGCTCCGTACTCTGC